>CABFWB010001680.1:135388-146225 GCA_902151455.1 Timema bartmani
ACACACACAAAACACAAATTGTGAACCTTTTAGCAGAAGGTTAGATAGCCTGAACAAAATTTTGAGAGGGCTTTGGGAGGTGCAGTCCTCAAACTGCTGGAGGTCATTCCAATTTATTATTTTTAATTTCTTTAGACCCTATTTCGAGCTTTTTTTTTCTAAGGTAACTAAGAGCTTGGGTTTAATTAATGAAAGTGCTAATAGATTACTTTTAATTTGTGAGTAGGTAGTTAAATAAAAAAAAATCACTTAGATGTTTTAAATTTGTACACTACTCTTTGGTTTATGAAGAATGGATAGAGAAAAAGTTTTAAAATGTTAGAGAGTCAGTTTTATTTTGAAAACCAGAACTGTTTAGTTTAAATTTGCAAATTATAAAGTATCTAATTAGAGTTTAAAATGTATTTAGGACCTACCTAATTTCTCAAACATTGAAGTTTATATTATTAAAGATGTTAATTATTATCAATAGATTTTATTTCCTAATTGGTTCCCTGCTTTGGTCAAGACTTCTAAGGAGCTATGCCTCAATGCATTAACTAACTATCTCTGTTATTTTTGCTTGTTCAAATCATGGTCAGTTCCATGTTACTTAGTCCTAATATGGTGTGAAATCTAAAGTCTTGGTGGGGTCCCAGCTACTAATAGCTTTTAACTGGTGTTGCACCCCATACACTTCAGTACTGCTTATCTGCAGTGGAAATACGTACATTTAAACTATAGTACACACATTTTTCCTCTCCGCCCCATGCAATCTACAGCCAGCTTAAGTGTAATCCCTTATGAAGGGTACAAGGTTTAAAGGGGGAAGCCCATTTTTAACTCAAATTGAGTTAGTGCTGGCAACTGTTATATTTGAGTAGTCATACGTTTTCCATCCCAAGGGCCAAATCTGATGATCGCGGGCCAAAGATATATTTAGTAATTCCATTGACTTAATAGAGGCCTACAAACAACACTTAATAAATAATTAATTTCAATACTTATTTATAAATTGTATTTGGATTAGTAGAATCTTTCAAAGTTTACTGACAAATAAAGTTAATCAATCTCCCAAAAATGTATTAAGAAATATGCACGCACACAAACATTCGTAAAACAATTGAGCATTATAAATAAATATTTATACATATTTTTACTAGTCAAATAAATACATAATAAAAAGCAATCAATACCACTTTAAATAAATATTTTTATTTGAATCATTACTCACTAGCTATTTCCCATTTACCACCAAAGTTTTTCCTTTAATTATCCTCCAGAATACTGTGAGGACCACCAGTTGGACCACACTTTGTTGGCTAATAATGAGACCTTTCAAGTACACTTTAGACTATAGTTAAAAGAGGTCTTTGTCATATTTAAATTAAAACGTATTTGCTGTGGTCTTTGTGTGTTATGAGATATAAAAGTTGGTATCCAAGAAAATGTGTATCATGTGATTTTCCTATTTTCCCTTCATATACTAATAACTCACTTAGATAAATTATTATGTTAATTAATTATGCAAATTAAAAAATAATCTAGTGGAGATTCAGGTTGTAGGGGTGAATAATATTTAATTAGTTAAAATTTAAATTATTGAACACTGAAGACATGTCGAATGTATAGGCTATAATTTAGAATCGGACTGATGACGTGATATTCAAAAGGTGTGATCTTACACATAATAAAAGTGTCTTAGATAGCTTTAATACATTGTATGTGAAGTCATAGTCAGGGGAGGGTATTTTGTAGAGTTCATCCTCTACCCCTAATCCAAATCTGTGTAATATGATGAACATTTTAATTAATATTGCCATATTGTTTAAACAATAGCAAATTAAATGTGCCGTAAAAGATCAATAATAGTAACCACCATTCTGATTTTTAATCACATTATTGTTTTCAAAGCTCCTAACATAAGCTTAGGGTTATTAACAGTGTCACTCTCATTTTAGACCAGCCTGATAATGACGGATAAATTGAGGTTAAAATCCTCATCGGGTCTATTGAGGGTGGTTTTCCCTAAATAGTTTCCCACGCTTCTTCCACGCAAATGCGGGTAGATTATTTCTGAAATGAATTATTCCTCATTCCTACCCAATTAAAGTGGTTATCATTTATGTGTATAACCTGGAAAGGTAGTAAGACACATTCATAATAAATATTACACCTGGGACTCCACCTTTATAATTCAGAATCCCTCATACCACACCCATTTCCCATCCCATTAGGACTACTGGAATTTGAATTAGCTAGGCTATCACATTTGGCTAGCCAATAAATTGAGGCACCTTATTGGTTTTGACCACAGCTTGGAGATGATGAATAATGTAAAATATGTTTAGATCAATTATGATTAATATCTACTAATAGGATAAATTCTTACAAATTTTAATTTGTATGAAATTTATTAGACTCTCTACAAATTTTAAAACTGTAATAAGATAATTTATAAATAGATAATTTTGTCAAAATAGTTTGTCTTCAAATAAAACTGATTTTTTTCATTGATAGCCTTTGTTCATGAACCAAAGAGTAGTCTATAAATGTAACAAATATGTTTCACTGGTAAGCTCAAAGAATTTTAGAATCTTTCAAGACTAAGGAATAATTTTCAAACATTACAAGCGTACCACTAATACTCAATTATGATCTACTAATTTACTAATAATATGGATATATTTTATGTTTCATTAACATTATTATTTATGCTTAGATCTAGTTTTATTTTTATTACAATTTTTTTTTTTTTTAATATATGAAACTTGGTTTCATAGGGTTTCACTCTTGAATATCTTGAGAAAGATAAATGTACATAGTAGTTCATGGCCATGGTTTTTCTTGTAAAATACATACATAGCTATTGCCTGTGCATGCATGATGTTACTATGTAATTCTAACCTCTATATCAGGCACAACCACATCGCTTTATGTTAATTTACATCTTAGATAAAAGGAATATTTTCATTTTACAGTGATAGTGTTTGACTCTCACTGAAAACCCACAGCAGAATAGATATACGCTGATATTTATAGGAAGTCCTTTCTCAAAGGGTTTTTTGTTCCTACAAACCAACTAGGCTGAAGTGCTGGACTGATACTATTAGCAATACATTTTATATTGGTATAAAATAATAACTAAAACCCATAAAAACACATATATATACCATTATTAAAAGATTAAAAACTACAAAATATTGGAAAAAATTAATAAACTATTAATAGTATTATAATTGTTGTCATTAATTACTCTTATACAACTAAGAAATTAACATTTAAAAGCAATTTAATTTGATTCACACAAATCATTAGTCACAAAACTTAATATCACTCACTAAGGAGAACAGCAGTGAAATCTGTTAATTTAAATATGACATTATAACCCATTTAGTAGTATATTTCTAAGAAATACGATTTTAACTCTGGAAATATACATACAAACCACATATTAAACCATTTATCAAACATCTAATAACTTTAGTCTGTCTGTTGGTTACTATTAATAAAATGTGTTTTCTTAAAAAAAAAAATTAATTATAAATTATGAAAATAATTAATGCAAACTTTCACACAATGCTTTTAAAATCTGCATATTGGTAACTATACGCTCTCTTTTGTAAGCTAATTTAATACTTTTTTCCCCTCTTCTATCTTTTCTTATTTAAAGGATTGTCTTTTAAGTGTTTTGTGTAGTATTTGAGTTAGTTTTGCTTGTGTGGTTGTGGGTCTTACTTGTTTTTACTTCCCCCATCCCTTTTTTGCGAGTGTGCAATTGCTTGCCTCCGCAGGGAGCTGTATCCTAAGCTCGAGATGGAGCGCAAGTTGGGAAAGTTCTGCACCGTCTCCACGGTGTCCAACATGGCTGCCCTGACAGGGGGAGTTGGGGTGGTGGGATCCGAGGGTAACAAGGCCCAGGAGACCAAGCCCATTGACCAGAATGGAAGAGATGAAGAAGCGCCAACTCAGCAGAATTTGGAGAAGTCTTCGACCACTCATCAAACACCATTATTAAGCTTGCCTCCAGAACTTACCTCATGCCTAGAACCATCCTCATCTCTAGAACTCACCTCACCACCAGAACCAACCTCCCCTCCAAAACCAACCTCACCCTTAGAACCAACCTCACCCTTAGAACCAACCTCACCCTTAGAACCAACCTCATCCTTAGAATTAACCTTCCTTCCAGAACCAACCTCACCCCCAGAACCAACCTCACCCCCAGAACCAACCTTACCCCCACAACAAACCTCCCCCTCAGAACCAATTTCACATCCAGAACAAACCTCCCCCTCAGAACCAACCTCATCCAAAGATTCAATATCACTATCAGAACCAACCTCACCCACACAGCCATCCTCGTCCACACAACCAACCTCGTCCACACAACCAACCTCGTCCACAAAACCATCCTCATCCACTTATCCAAGCTCACTCACACAGTCAAAGCCATTCCTGGACCAAACTAAATTATTTGATGCTCCTTCCATTCCCTCGCGCTCTAGTCTGGTTCCCTCTTACCCCCTAGATAACGCACTGGAGCATGAACACCATGTAGAGATCAGGTATGTTTGTAAGTTGGTTTGCAATGCTTGAAGCTTCATTGCTTGATGTAGTCATAGCAGCAGTAGTAGTATACTTAGACATAGTATTTCTTTACCTATTCATACTCGGTCATGACTTACATAGTAATTGAAACACTCGGTAAACATTCTTCTCAAATACATTTTGTCATTTTTGTTTGATAAGTAAATAAACTGATTACTCTCAATTATACAACAAGGGTCTAAATATTATTGCAATCTTGCATTCTCTCTTTCTCTTTTCTATATCTTGGCATTTTAAATAAATTTGCTTTAACCCCATGCGTAAAAACTTATTTTACTAAACATATTGTTAAAGCTGGTAATTCTTTTAAAATAATTATATTAATAGATTTGTGATAATCATTATTAAAAAATATTGAAACTGAATTTACCTGAATCCAAATAGATCATTGATAAACATAATTATCATGCATTTCATTCATTTCACAAAACTGCGAAGCAGCCTGTTCTACACGATAGCCATGTAAAAAAAATTGTAATTATAAGTGGAGAGAGTGGTTATTTTTTAGCATAATTTCATTTCAATAATTTTATCCTGAATTTCGCCAGATATATTTTTTAAGTGTAACAAAAAATTAAGCTTGAAGTTCAACAAAACATTTTAGATCATCCCATTAAATATTGCTTGAAATTTTTCCTTTTGTTCAAGAAACAACCTGAATTGAAAATAGGCTAAAAAATTAAGAAATTGCTCTATTCGCAGAACTTTGAGAAAAAATGGTCTAGTGTCTTCATTCTTTAAAAGATAATTTACCTTTACAATGTATTTGTGTTCATGGAAGCCATTGCCACTTTGAATTAGTCCACATCAAATATACTTAACACAATTTTGAAAAATGGTTTCCCTATACACACATGAAATGGGGCTAAAACATCATCTTTAGTAGCTATATATCCTTTTATAACATAGTCAAATTTGAAACTAATTATCCAATGTAAAAGAAAATTCATTTGAAACTAATTATCCAATGTAAAAGAAAAATTCAAAGTAATTTTTCACGCACGGTATTATTGCTTTCATAGCCTTCTTAGCATGACTTACTCTCGATTAACACTTTGCTTCTGTATCTAAAGATTGTATTATCATTTATCTTTTTGCTTCGAATGTTGAGGACTTTATTCTTATCCACAATTTGAAGGTGTATGTGGTAAGTAAGAACTATTTTCTTATTATTGTTAATTTTAATGAATTATTCATGCCCCTCAATTTTAATATACTTCACTTTTATGTCACTGTTCTCAAAATTAACCAAAATGTGATAAAATAAGGTGATAGTTTATTCTATTTAAATATACTAATTTACATTTATCTACACATAAGAAATTTCACTATAAGAGAAAGATTAATTCAAACATCCCGCAACATAATAATTTCAAACACAGTTTGATTATTTCTGTAACAAAGCTCACTAGTACTAGTATTTTCACTGTACCAAAGAAATTTATAGTACAATATGTTAGCAATCAAACCATGAAAGAACCTATCACTTTCATTTATAGTTTGGGATATCTTGTTAATAAAGCTTGTATTTTCAAGGTTGTCAGTTAGGTTAAGTCAAGTAAAGTTAATATTGAGTCAAGTTGCATTATTAATCTTAGTTCTGTTATAAAGTTAACTTCAGTCAATTTCATTTAAGCAAAGTATAATTTGTTTGAGCAAAAGTTGGTAAGGTTTACTCGAGTTATTGTAGATTAGATAATGCTTATTTTACTACTACAAACTATACTTCCTGTTTAAGCCCTCTGCAACTTGAACTAATTTAGGGTCACAGAATAAAGAAGGGACATGATGAGAAAATGTGCACACATTCCTATATAAAAGAGAATGAAAAACCGTATTAAAAATTACTATTTTGAAAAACCACTTCCTGTGCAACCATAATTCAAATTAAATCCCGACCAACCAGTTAAACGCACCAATCAAATATGTTTATGATGAGAATAGGTACTCATGGGTTGTTTCCAAGACAATACAGGCTTGAGTAGACTATACTAATGAACTCTTTCCTTCCTCTCAATACCTATTTTATTTTATTTATTTGAGGTATACTTTCTGAACCAACTGATTATATCAGCACACGGGAATTTTTATGAGCGAGAGCAAATGGGTTTAATGATTTTGCCGGGAAGTGTATTTTCACATACTTTCAAGGGTTATTTGAAATGCCACAATCAACATGGGACCAATCGATGGCTTTACTTCTTCTCTGAAGGAAGTTGTACTACAGATTTTTATCGCTCAAGAAAAATTTGTCAACCTCAACTCGGTTTGAACTAACGAACATCGAGTCCTTAGGCGAGAACTTTACCCCAAGACCACTGAGGTCGACTTTTGCATAATAAAACTTACCCTTTCAAGCCAATAAACTTAAATTTGTTCATTACATTATTTTGTATGTGGTTTGTCAAATTGATAGTGAGGGGTAGGTAACACAGTTCATTAGTGCATTCCTATCAAACCTTTTGTGGCCTGGCAACAACCCACAAGCTGTTTCTGATTCTGAGCAAACCCTGCCAGTCTTAAATAATGATAAGTGCTGTTAATTTATGTTTAGTTTATTTATATTTATTTAAAATAAGTTTATTAGTAATGTTAGAACTTGTAATAGTGTAAAATATAAAACTATGTAGATTTTAATATTGGGCAACCCTTGGTCAGGATATTTATTATTTGCTCTCTGAACAAAATAACATAATTATGATATTCTAAATTAAACTTAACTATGTACTAAATTTGATCAAATTCTTTGGAAATAAATTAATTAATTTTATTTTGGCCTAACTTTGACAATTATTTTAAGGCAATTGTTGTGTGTATAAGCTACTACCCATTCGGGTAGCATGCATATGTACTAACTATGCTAATATGTTAGAAATGAGGAGGTTTAAGATTAGAAGTGTACCCACATTTTTGTGGAGAGAGGTTGGACAACCATTTAGGAAAAACCACCCTCATTTCACCAACCGAGATTCGAACCACAATCTCCCGGTCATTGGCATTCTAGTTTATTGCGAGAGTTACACCTTAAACCATCCGATCACCAAAGTGGGTGTGTGTGTGTGTGTGTGTATATATATATATTAAAGTTTTGTTTAATGGCATATCCAATAAAAAAATTCCATATTTATCATGTGATCAATAATATTTTATGTTATTCAGTGTATCCCATTTTTGACCAGTCACAATATCTATGCTTCTTTAGATGATACAAAAAAGGCCAATGGAATAAAATGATTGTTTCGAAGGGGCAAATATTATGGCTAGCAATATTTTTTTGAACAGTTTCATAATTTCCAGGACATCAGTGTAATTTTTATTAAGACTACATATTTTTTAACCTTACATCATCATATCACAATGTATGACAACCTAACCTTCAAATACCTTGAACCCAAGAATAGCAACATATCTTAGAAGAAAAGTGTTTCTTATATTTTTAAACAAACACTTTGAAATGTGGTATTAAAGTTGTAAACATAGTTAACCTTTTGACTTTGTTCTAAGATAAATCTGATTTTGAATTTATTGGGAGGTTAACTTATTTGGGCGATATCGTTGTGTCATAAAAATTGCATTTTACAGTCAAAAGGAAAAAGTGAATATAATATTTATTTATGGTAAAGCTGAAAGAAACTCTTTACAAACATTTTATCTCCATGCTTAAAGTTATACCAATAGGAATCATCTAACAATCATGTTGTCATACATTCCTTGTTGAATTTGTCTTTATGTTGAAAAGAGTTTTGATTATCATAATTCATAATATTCGCCCCTTTAAAAAAATTAATTATTACTATAAACCTTTATCATATCATCTAAGCATGGATTTCCAACTTAAAAGTGCCTGAGATCACAATCCATGAGTCTAGTGGCATCATAATCAGCTAATTTTTTAAGCCATGCAAAAATGAGAACAGGTATCTAATTGTAAATGAAAAAAATACTTATAAAAATCATTTTAATTATATACTAGGCACATTTTGTGACTAAAATATGCTGTATTTGGTATGTCAATATAATACAGCAGCTGTAAGTAAGAAATTAACATGAACATCAGTTGGAGTTTTCATGAATTTTCCCCACGCAAGCAGCAAAACTTTCCGTTTTTCAGCTAGAAACATTAATTTTACTACAGTAGATTACTTTTCCAAGAAACCTCGTAAGCTTTATTTTTTAAAAAAAAAGCATCGCGACCTGCACACAGAAATCCCTAATATTAAAAAAACAAATGTTGGGTTGTTGCTTGGTCTTAGTAATAAAGCAAACAGTAAAATAATGAGTATATAGTTATTATAATCTGAAGTAAATCAAAGTTTATGCCAAGTTTGATTGAAATTCATTTATATCTAATATCATTTTCCAATGTTATTATTTTTATTGTATAGCTTGGCTTCTTAAGTATTTAATTACACTAAACGGGCTGGGATAAGTTAAGTGAGATTTGAAGGAAATGTATACTGCATTCACGGTAGGAATTACTCTCTGAAAGGTCTTTTTTCCTACCAAAATCCAACTATATAATAGCTTTCTGGTAGGGAAAAAGGCCTCTCAGAAAACAATTCCTACACTGAACAGACTTTACCTTCATTTGTGTAGAGGGTGAGCAGGAAACCCTTTTGGATAAACTGACCTCATTACACCCATTTGGAATTTTAACCATGATCACCTTGTCGCTGGCATACCAGACTCTATGAGCTTGAAATTTAGTCTGTGTGGCCAACAGTACAGGTGGCATCTTAAATAAACAAATTCTAATTTTGATAAAATTAGCACAATGCATTAATTACCTTTGAAATGTTAAGCATAATAACTGATCTTATGGATTGAAAATATAACATACATTATTAAATAGCCATATACTGTACCATTTATTTTCTGTGAAAAACAAAATCTATTTATCTTAATTAGTTTTTTATTTTAATATCGTGTTATTTTTAGCCATATTTTTTTTATATTTGAAAATATTTTATTCCATTTGAAATTCTTTTTAAATCCATTTTGTGACACTGAAATTAAAGGAGACCAACTCTGATCGAAATGACTCATAGTTTTATTTAACTTTTAGACCATTAAATATGTCCAAAATTGTTCAATTTTATAAACGTTGAACGCCCCTGGACATGAGATGATGGAAGAGGTATGTTTGGGACCTATTTGTTCACTACATTTGTTTTTGATCATATTAGATGAAAAGTGTTTCGGGAGATAAATATGCACACATCTCAAATGTCTTACGATATTTTCCCTTTTTAAAACCTGAGCTTGCTTCGTCCTCCATCTTCCACTACCTTTGCAATATAGCAACAACATAGCCTGATAATCCTGCTAGAGTCAGTTATCTTGGTCCAACACTATTCAATCATGAACACAAATGTTTATATCACATCTCACTATGGTTCCATTTTAGTGATATTCCTATATTATTGTTAAAAAAAATTACTATTCAATTTGTAGTTGTGTCTCTCTATTGAGCTAAGGGTCCAGGGTTCGATTCCCGGCATGGCAAAAAAAAATTATAATTGTGGAAATGTGGATTTACTCTTTCACAGTGATGAATTAATGGCCGGGGACTGGATGTTATGCCTGTCCTAGTTTTAAGTTAGATTACAAAGCATGTGAAGCTACGACGGGCCTAACAAACCGGTGGTGGAAAATATATAGCTTGATTAAAAAACTGACCCAGACCATAGGTTGGAAACAGTAATGGATGTAAAGTAAAGTTTTGTATAAATCTATGTTGATCCATTTTGTAGGCAAGAATCGGTCAATTATTTGGGTTACTACTCATCCCATGAACAGCTCATGCAACAGCTGATCTTGGAGCAAGCAGAGAATGCCAAACATCGGATCCGAGAAATGGTAGCAAAAGGCATGGTTCACTGCCGCACACACTTATTGTGGAACAAGTTACAGTGTTCAGGCTCACGCCGTGATGACTCTACTGCTAGAGACCCTGTAAGTAACAATTTAGACATATACTGCATCTTTAAACCTATATTAAATTACCATCACAAAAAAGGAAGCAATTTAAAAAATTAGAAAAGTTTGAAATTTTATTAGAAGGAATATTGTATATTTTTTCCCCATTTATATATTATTATTTTTTTAACACAGAGTTTTAGTACACATTTGGGTTTTACATATCTGTATTAAGTGTAGTAATTATGCTAATAGAGGTTAAATTTAGAGGTGTACCATCGTTTGATAGTTTGCATGGAGATTATATATATATATATATATATGTATA
>CABFWB010001681.1:9361-26861 GCA_902151455.1 Timema bartmani
AAATGGGGGGGGGGGGGGGGGGGGGGGGGGGGAAGAGGCGCTATTTTGCTGCGTTGTGTTTGCCACGTGCAAAGAGAAGAAAGTTGGCCAAGTTCTGCCGCTACTGTTCTGTACAATCAAATGGATCGAGCAGTTTGCGCGTTCGAGTGCAACCGCAAAAGGAGATAAAATTCAAACTGTGCCGTAATACGTTCATTATTACTGATAGGTGAGAGGTTAGCACACCTGGTGCTGTCTCGGAGTCACATTGGTTTTGATACCAATTTGGATTTATGTCCTTCTCCAGGTAAATGCAAGACTGTTACTAAGAATACTCATAACTTATAGTCGTGTTTAAGTAATTGATATCAAGACCTGCGGCGGTTACCACATGGTCTAAGGCGTCAGGTTCGAAATATACTGTATTAACGGTGACGGGCGCCCTAGGGGTGTTTAAAAAAATATGTTTTATTAATTTTATTTTTCTATGATTTTTTTTTCCTCAACTTTTTCTAAGACAATCACTTTAAAATCACCTATGAACCTAATGATTTTGATAGGAAGCCCGTTACTTAGAAACTAGAAATTCATGTCACCACATTATCGTATAAATAAACATATTACAATGTATTATTACTCCGTTTAATTAATAATGACCCACCTCGGTGGTGTAGTTGGCTAACGCGCCAGTCGTATTGAGCTGGACTGCCGAGGACGGGGAGATCGAGGTTAGAATCTCGGTCAGGTGAACTGGGGGAGGTTTTCCCTAAGTGATTTTCCACTCTCCCTCCACGCACATTTGGGTTCACTTCCTCTAAATTCAACCTTACCAATTCCTAATCCATTAGTGTAAATAGTACTTAAGCGTATAACCTGCATGGGTAGTAAGACGCGGTGCTAAATAAAAAAAATTAGTAATGTAAATATAAATAATTCAGTAATGTATAATCAAATACAGCTACTGGAAGCTTTTGATAACTTTTAGATGAACATTATAATTAATATACAAAATCAGATATATTTCCACGATGCAAGATTTTAGTGACTTTTAATAAATATTGGTGGTTGAAAGTGGGCTTCCTATAAAAATCAATCAGGGTTTATCTGCTTTAACACGCTACGTAAAACACTATATAGTCATCTATTTTTTAAATATTTGTGTTTGTGGATAGTGTCAATAAAACAGGTCTATGAAATGTTACAATGTATACAATGAAAGTAATAGGATATTGTAGATGAAATTATTGAACTATCCTACGCACAGCTAGGCCTGTACGCAAGACCAAGGCTGAGTGAGACAGAAGGTGTAGTGGAGTAGAAGGTGAGTTGATCTGCTATCTACTTTGGATCGTATTCAAGACCAAGGCTGAGTGAGACAGAAGGTATAGTGGAGTAGAAGGTGAGTTGATCTGCTACCTAACTTTGGATCGTATTCAAGAACGAAGCTGAGTGAAATAGAAGGTATAGTGGAGTAGAAGTTGAGTTGATTCAGTATCTACTTTGGCCCATATACAAGAACGAGGCTTAGCGAGTACATATAGGAAATCAACTCATCTTCTTCTCAACTTCGTATTTTGTTTCCCTCAGCCTCGTTCTTGCATACAAGCCTAGATTAAAGTCAAAAGTTTTGAAATAAAAGTCAGGACTTGTGAGGAATACTCGTTGATATCTAGGATGGTATGTATCGGTGCCAGCTTTTACACTTACATTTTTAGTAACTGACTTGATTAAAACATTTTTATTTAATCCACAGACATTTCAAATGGAATTAATTTATTTTTACAAATTGGAGACAAAATCAGTATATGGTATATGTTTCTTGTATCGGAGATTGTCTCAGAAAATCTCCACGCTAATACAAGTGCGTCAACCTCGTTGGTCTTGGGGTAAGGTGCTCGCCTCATGACCCAATGTTCGTGGGTTCAAACCCAGTTGAAGTCGATGGGTTTCTCTTGAGCAATAAAAATATGAAGTACAACTTCCTGTGGAGGGGAAGTAAAGCCGTTGGTCCCACGTCAATTGTGGCATTTAAAAGAATCCTGAAAGGTATGTGAAAATATCCTTCTGGTATCATTGGTAGGCACTTTATTGCTCGCTCATAGAAATTCAGCAGGGAAAGCAACGGGGCACCACCACACTTCCTGAACTCTCATATTCCATGGGATTTTCACCAGATGGTGTGGGCAGTACTAACCAGACAAAGGGCTGAGTGCATGCCCAGCTTCGGATGGATATGAATCACACTAACCGAACTTTCTGGATGTTGACTTAATAAATAAATAAATAAATAAATAAAGAATGGGAGTCCATCTAATCCCAATTATTATCCTTCCAACCCTTACCTATTAGAATAAGTTGCTAATAACTTTAGTACCCGCTTTGGTGATCGATTGGTCTAAGGCAGTGTTAAAAAACCTAGGTAAGTGAAGATATCTTGGGGGGGACATAATATTAAAAATAAATATACATATATTATTTCATGATAAGCAATGAATAATCAGGTCCGGATTTGAGGTTAAGAACAAGGAATCTGGGCGTAAAGACATGTGATCTACTATCGCCATTTTTTTCTCCATCCCTCTCTCTTTGATATAAATGATATAATATGTGTATTTGCGTTATTCACTAAGAGCTTTGGGTTTACAAAGTTAAAGATACATTATATCTGGGAGTAAGCGAACAAATAAAGGTTAAATACCACTGAATCTAAGGTGATACCCTTGAAACAAACTGAACTTCAAATGATGGGGAGATCGATGCTCGAATACCGGTTGGGTCTACCGAGAGTAGTTTTTAATAAATGGTTTTCATCTCTCTCTCTCTCTCTCTCTCTCTCTACATAAATGTGGATAAACTTCCTCTAAATTCAACTTTACTCATCTCTAACACATTAGTTGGTGACCTGGTGGTCTAGAGGTAAGGTGTCAGACTTCTGTGCTGAAGGTCCGGGGTTCAATCCTCGGTCCCGGCACAGATTTATCTGATTGCCAAACCCTTCCTTCACCTCTGACAAGATGTGTATTAATCACAACTTGTGAATGTGAGGAATGCCAAGCCTCCACCGTGGTTCGGATTCCACGTTAAACTGTAGGTCCTCCATTTCATCTCACAATCACCCTACCATTACACATTAGCGTAAGTGCGTATAACCCGAACGGTTAGTAAGACGCGGTGCTAATAATAATCTAACACATTAGAGTAGTTAATTGATATGTGCCTATATATAGTTCGCTTCAGTGGCAGAATGGTCTAAGGAGTCCCTCTCGCTTTAGACGGACTTGCTGTTGATGAGGAGATCGATGTTCGAAACCCGATCGGGTCTACTGAACGTAGTTTTTCTTAAATGGTTTCCCACTCTCCTTACACGCAAATTTGGGTAGATAGTTTTTAAAATGTTTCCGTCCTTATCCCTACCACATTATAGCCGAACATAGTTCTAATAAAACCAAATCCTATATGTCCAACTATTTAAAGCCATAAGATGGCCCCTTTCGGGTAGGCTATGTGCCAATCACGATTCAAAGTCCTTTCCACATGTCGAATATAGAATTTTATCTTTTTAGGTATCATCTTTGAGCGATATTAAATTACCAACTGAGAGGAAATAAACTATATACAGAGTTACCACTTCAACGCATCTTGATCCATTCACCCGCTCTATGATATATTTCTATATACATTCGAAAAGTATCGAAAAGGGATGATAGTGTCTTGTATGTCGTTATCTTTGTCTGATATTACACTCAAACGATATAAACACATACAGACCATCACCACCTGCCAACACGCAACAGGCGTGTTAAATAAAAATGGATTTGCCAGTGTCGCTTTTTTAAAATAGAAAAATAACTTTATTTTATCTCCCTTCCTCTTGCGATTTGATGCGACATGCATTGATGGTAACAATTTCACAATATGCCATTCAACTCAGGTTTTCAACCTATTTTTTCAGAAGTTTAAGATGAGGGATTTTTTTTTTCAAGCACCGCATCTTACTTCTAGTTTAGGCTTTACGCTTATGAAATAATTACGCTAATGGTTTTAGGGATCGGAAAGGCTATATTTATAGAAAAGGTATCCGTATTTACATGAAAGGAGAGTAGAAAACAATTTTGAAAAAAAAAACTGCCCTCAGTACACCCAACCAAGATTCGAATCTCGATCTCTACATCATAGGTAGTCTAGTCTGCTGCAAGAATAGCGCGTTGGAATTTTGATATAAAGCCTCGTCCATACACTCCGTAAACGCCATGTACATTTTTTTTAGCATTGCGTCTTACTACGCATGTGGGTTGTACGGTCACATCCCTTTTCTTAACAAACTTATAGTCCTTATGATTTTAAATTGTGTACACACTCTGTATTATCAATCACGTGGCATTGTGTTAGTTAATCGGGGAGTTCAATCATACTCATCGACATAAAAACAAGTTCAGCAAATTCTATAAACACAATCATCATTCTCATAGTTTTATATTTTTTTTTAAGTTTTAAGTTAAACAATGTTGGTCTCAATATATTAACGATTTTTGTGAATTGCTATTAAAGGTAAATAAACTAAAATACGATATATTTAGAAAATGGCAACGGTTTCCTATAATATCATTGATGCTTTCATTTATATTCGCGTATCAATGTTTATTTAGTTTCCTACTTGTGATTGGATTTCCATAGCCTTTCGTTACGACAGAACTTAAGAGATTTAAGGTTGAACCAACTTCTACGGAGTGCTAAGGAATTATTTTTTTAAAAACTATTTTGCTGCCGTTAGTGTTTTATTTCGATGAGCGCTACATATTTACCTAACTGTGACCGGTAGTCCGTATAAAGTGGTCCTTAGAAAGTTAAAGTTGATACAACTTATATGGAGACTTACGGATCAGGACTATGTAGAAAGAACAATCTGATACTGTGTTATTGATTTCTTGCGGACTACGGAGGTTAAATGGGGCTTACTATGTATTTGATCTCTTAAGCTCCGGCTACCGCACCGCATTTTTCCGGTGGAATGCTATTCATGTTTTTAAATACAAATGGCTACACGAGTCCGCACCACACCGGCGCGGACGAATCATCGAGAGAGCATTACTGCGCAATTTTGCGTTGCGGTGTGGACTGTGTAGCCACCTACCACCGGAAATAAATGTTCGGGAGCTTCCGAACTTTGTATTCATGGAAAAACTAGGCATTTCTTTCACAGCCGTTGCACGTGTGACGCTGTAGTCATTGTTTCCAACATTACGTACAAGATAAACAATATTATATAGAACAACTTATTGAACAACAAACATTCTCCTTCTTAATTATTAGCTAACTTAAAACTTTATTCTTCGTAATTAATAGCTAACTTAATTTTATGAAAATAGGTGAAAACCTATGCAAGTAAAAATAAAAATACAAACTTATTTTGCAATATAACTCAGTCTATAAAGAATATAATAATGGTTATAAAATGCGGTGCGGCTCGTGTAGCCACTTTTTATAAAATGTAGTGCGGTGCAGCACCATGTAGCCAGTCCTTTATGCGGTGTATCGACTGCGTGCGGCTGACGCGCGAGGCACTGTTTGTTGCTTTGCCGCGTAGAATCGATACCACGTTGCCGCGCGCGGCGGAACGAACGAACCCAACGAAATTGGTGCGTGTAGAGCCAAATCGGAGCGGTCCAGTATCCCGTGGCAAAGGGATTGCGGTGTGCTGTGCTCGTTCATTTTGAGACGGTAGTGTGATAATGCTGAACGTCAGCATAAAGGCAGCCGCTGCACGTGCAGTACTCATGATCCCGCGCGAACTGAGGCACAGCGCGGCTGCCTCGCTCGATGCAGATTATAACGAACACGGTTCTCCACATACATGGGCGAACAGCCTCCCGCGACAGCCACGCGCAGTCAATACGCACATTTACGGACTATACAACTTACGTATATCATTGAGTATGTAATGGGTCTTTACTATGTATTCGATCTCTTACGGACTATGCAACTTACGTAGGTATATAGATTATGTAGAGGGGGCTTAACTTGATAGATGAAGATTGAAATGAATTATGGGCCTCGATATGTTTTGACACGGTATGAGGCAGAGCCTCACGGCCCTTTTTCTTTTCACAACTTTATTTTTAAATGAATGTACAGTACAATAAACTTTAAACACTAGGTTTCCATTAATTGACGTAGCTCTGCATCTTTGTTACCTTTGTTTGCTGCAGCTAAGCGAATACACGAACATGACACGGTTTGTGTTTACGTCGCAAGAGAGATTTTGAGGTATTTACAGCTCGTGAATTTTAATGGAGAGCAGTCCCAACAATTCAAGAAGTCATTAAACTTTTGTCCATCGTTTTAAGTGCACTGTATAAATTATAAACTGTACAAAAACGGTGCACTAAACTTCTCAAGCCCATGAAGTCTTCATTTTAATTCAAAATTCACTGCTATTTTGTCGATTTTGTTTGTAAATAATGTTTTATTATTTGACAGTCTACTAATGAATGACTATGTTTTAGTTATTGATTGTTTATAAATCATTAATGATAATAATTTATTAATTGTCAAATAAAATTTAATCTAGTTTAAATAACTAAAAATACTATTCTTAAAATACACTAAATTTTCATTCTTTCATTATATCGATTGCAAATTTATTTTATTTAGTTTCATAAAATCACACCAAAATAAATTTCTAAAAGTTGTGCATTTGTATTTTGCTTTAAATTTATACAAAAAAACTAACCTAAAATCTTATAAAGCATTTTGACACTAATTATTTCCTATCATGGTTCTAGTAAATTAAAACGCTCTACTTTCATGTCTCTCAGCGGCGAGCACGTGGACAAAGGCGTTAGTCTAGTCTAGTATGATTTTTCCAGTGATGGGTGTAGCTCGAATCCCAGCCGGGTGGGCTTTGGTGGTTTTTATTCTAAGGTTTCTCACTCTTCTTTTACGCAAATACGGATACACCTACCCTAAATTTTACTCCTCTCTACTTGTATAGTCCAATATACGGATAGCCCGGATGGGTAGTAAGAAGTGGATCACGTAAAATATACTAAGTTTAGATGGACATAACTCGTTTTTGAACTGTATAAAATAAGTTGGTAGCTGTGAGAAAACTAGATCACACTTCTTTTCTTTTCCACGTTTAACATGCGGTCGCTGGCGGTTTTTCTGTCATTGTGTTTCTTTCCACTACTTTATCCGATGAGGGAACCCCCTTCCATCCCTCCATCACTACTGCTACCTCTTCAACCTCCCCTCCTGGCAGGTTGGAGCTCAATCTCTTTCTGATATTTGCGGGTGTTTGCTTTCCGTCTGTTGGTAACCATGGAGACGAGAGAGGTAAGAATTACCGTCGGCAGGACGATGTTTTCCCCTTGGCACTTCCATCGCAGACGATTTTGAGTTCTGTTAGGGGGAAAGGGTGAGTGGAGAAGGGTGGGAGGAGGGAGTATTTCCTACCCGGATGGAAAACGTCACCCACAAATTTTTATTTGCATAATGTGTTTGGTTTTATTCGTAGACTCTAGATTTCAGAACCCCTGTAAAAGTACGCATTTGATTTTAAGCTATGGTGGCAAACAACTAGATGGATGATCCACACTGGTGGTTGCGAGTACAAAGGTGTCAGTCTCATCTCGTCTGGTCTGCCTTAGTAGTTCATGGAAGTTTAGTAGCTCAAATCCTGGCTGGGTGTACTAAAGTTTTTTCTCAAATGGTTTCCCAAATTCCCTCAACGAAATTGCAAGTACATTTATTATGAATTTGTTTCAGTTTGATCTCTATTTTATTAGTTTAAGCATATCTATATCCCGGACGGGAAGTAAGATGTGGATCAACAAATCAAATAGTTATTATTATTAGCACCGCGTCTTACTACCCGTTCGGGTTATACGCACTTACGCTAATATGTAATGGTAGGGTGATTGTGAGATGAAATGGAGGACCTACAGCTTAACGTTGGATCCGAACCACGGTGGAGGCCTGGCATTCCTCACATTCACAAGTTGTGATTAATACACGTCTTGTCAGAGGTGAAGGAAGGGTTTGGCAATCAGATAAATCTGTGCCGGGACCGAGGATTGAACCCCGGAAATAAAATAGTTCACGAGTCGTTAATTAACATTGTATACAACTCAATTTAATAAAATAAGATTTGATAATTGAATGTTTGTTCTGCGACAACTATGAAATTCACCAATCAATTTTAACGGAATTCGCCATAGAGATTCTTTGAAATTAGGCTTAACGATGTATTTACATGGTTTTTGAATCTGGTTTAATATGGAGGCTGCTCAGAAGGTTTTCTGTTTAATAGCTCATTTCAAGTGATTTGAATTTAAAATTCTAAGCAATTAATCGAATACTGAGGGCGTATGTATTTTTTGACATATATTATCAAGACTGTCGTCTTAAACCAAATAAACAACGGTTTTTATCTATGAATATAATATATTATTAAATATAATATTAGTTGGTTTTCTGTATAACTTAATCACCAACTAAAAATATCAACTTAAGTCCAAGGAGAAATTAAAGGAGATATTTCGACTTAAAATCCTAAGAGAAATATTAATACTGGAGTAGCAATAGTAACAGAACAAAATTCTTAACCTGATGTATGCCCTAATTAACTTGTTGAGTGGAGGGAGCGAAATCTATTGTTCACAGAACTGTTAGTTTAAAATATTTGTGAGCTACGGGAATTAGTGGACCCCTTAAAATAAATCTGCGGGCCACAGGGTGGAAACACTGTTCCAAACAAATTATCTTGATTGATCAACCATTATTTTAAAAAGATTTTTAAAGCTTTTTTTCCCCTCATTGTAAGTACGACATTGATAGTTAAATATACCAACGGGAGCTGCATTTAAGAATATTTAATATTTTCACAATTTTAAGCAAAAAAAAACACCTCAATTTCAAAGTCCTTACTATTTAAAAAATTAAAAATGGTAATATAAAATGTTAATCCTTTGCCTACTCCCTATTTATCCCTAGAAATTTGAAAAACTAGATTTAAAATATACTTCAATAAGGGTGTGGGTTAGGCTTTAAAGCTCGTGTTTAAATTACTTTTCTAATTAATGACAAATGCGTGTTCGTAAACTTAGATCTCTCAAGAGCTTGTTTCTTTTTTACAAGAAAAAATAGCCATTCAGACATTCCTTCCTTTACTATAATATAGTTCTGATAGAATTTGTGGGTGGGGGTGGGGGGTAGAATATGGACATACATTTTTGTGGTCAACATTAATCACATTTTTATTTTATTATTAGTATCATTTCATTGGCCATATTATTTATGAAAAGGGACAGTTGCATAACTTTACGTACTGTACCTATGGTTTTATTAACTTTGATTAAAAAAAAAACTCAATGCCATCAGCCTGCAAGCAAGCCATACCAACCGAGCGTCCACCATCTGTTAGCAAAGATAGGCCCAACTTCTGCGGATAGAGGGTATTATATGGTGATCACAAAGAAACCTCCGGCCGTTAATCTCAGTTTTCTAGACTGGATCCGCTACTCTTTCATTCAAGTATCTCCTCATTTGTCCTCATGAGGATGAGTGCACCCTGTTTCAGACCCACTGATTCACAGAAAATATTGAAGTGCCAGGGATCGAACCCGGGACCTCTAGACTTGTAGTCCGAATCTCTGACCACTAGACCACAGAGGTGGATTTAATAACATTTACAACATCCAAAAAAGATGATTGCTATTATATATAACTCTAGAAACAGTCTTCAGTCTGAAGCACACACCCAATGATAATTATTAATTTGTTGAGAATCAGATACATTTAATATGACTTCATTGCTACGTTGTATTGGCTAAATAAGTGTCAGTATTCGCTGCTTATTTTTAAATATGGCGTCTTTGATTAAATTAATTTGCAGATAATATGCTAAGAATATGCGCGACTAAGGTGGGAATTTAAGGAACGTGAGAAAAGGTGTATTTGTAGTTGGGCCAAATAAATAAATTTTTGCTTCGGTAAAAATATAAGAGTTTAATTTTCTCCACATGGTGATACCAACAGTTCCTGAATATCTGTCAAGTATGTCCTGGAATTTAATGACAACTTTTTCTGTGCATTTAAAAGTATCTCATCTAATGCCGCTATGTTCATGACAGATATTCAACAACTGTTGATATCACCACGTTAAGAAAATTAACTTCTATATTTCCACTAGGGAAATATTTGATTTATGTTTTTCTATAAAAACAGCACAAACAACGACCTTGCTTTGAGTTCCCTATATCCACACCTTAACATAAAATATTTAAAAAATAAATCTAAAAATACATACAAATATTTTTACCAGAATTATTAAGCACATCTGTTATATGTTCTGTTTTATTTGTGCTGTGAGAGTATCAGGAACATTTACCCCCACTTCCCCCAATACCTACCACCCAACACTGGACCAAATATGAGTGAGGACAGTGTCATTGCATTGGGTGCTGGATTGAGTTCAGCTCCCCAAACAAATGGTACTAACAAGATAAAGCTTCTTTCGTTCTCTTTGTATCTTACTTAGGCTCTTCATTCAATTGACTTGGAGCTCCTATCCTCCCTCCACCTTTACCTCCCTACCTCCCCAGTGGAACTACAGTTGGCAAGCTACAGAAGAAACCTTTTAGAAGATATAAATAAAAAAATAAGGTAGCCAACACTCACCAAATGTTAAATATATTTCTCTTGAAGTGGTCAAAGTTGACATCATCCATCTAAAAGTGACAGCCGCAGAATCTGCGATTTGGTGTATGAAAACATTAAAGTAGGTTTAGTATATGTTCTTATAATGGCGATTTAGCTACAGTCCAATTTTCATATTTGACAGCAAGAAAAGTTATTAGATATAATTTAACGTATTCATACGTCATGTCATGTAATCTGAAACTGTCACTTTCGGTAGATATTAGCAATACCTGTTTCATTATTTTAAAATTATTGTATTAATTTTATTACTATTTTATTAATTTATAAATATTTTCTGAAAACCACCTTTTAAAATTTAATTTCTTTTTCTTAGGTTTTTACAAATAATGCATTTGTTTATCCGCGGATTTTAACTCCCATTTCGCAAATGGTTTGTCTGTGAATGGACATGTCACCAGATCGGTTCAACCCCCCTCATCCCCCACTATCGTTTTTATCTACGTACAATGTATGATCGATAAACACAGCTATACCTGTTTCGTTGATTCAGGCCTAGGTAAAACCTGTATATTTTGTGAATGTGTTTGAAGTAAATAAAAACAATTTGAATTTTTTTTTAGCATTATTAGATATTCATACACATTCTTTAAAACCAATATTGAGGTTATGATATAATGTTTATGTTAAATAATAAAAGTGATTTTTTTTTTTTGCCTTCTCTACCGCCAAGTTTAAAAAGTCTGGTGTACAAGTGGACAACACAAATATCAGAAAATATTCAGTGGGTTGATCAGTCAAATTTGACCAATATTTAGTTTTAATTTGTTTTAAATACGAGAATGATGATTCGCACGAACATGCAAATACAAAGCAGGAATGTAAAAGTTCAATGAATTTTCTCAAACTAGGTTACTTTTCTTTGGAAACCAAGCTCCACAAATATTTTTCTGAAGAACCGGCCTTCAAAAAATATGTCACATTATGGTGTAACTATTTCATTTTTCAATGTAAATTTGTCCAATTGAAATAGCACTGCAAACTTACTTGCGGATCTCCGATTTTCATAAAGTCACTAAATCTGGTTTCCAAGTAGTCAATAACATTTTGGATTCCGGTTACAAATTTTCCTGAAGTGAAAATAAACTTTTTTTTTTGTGTAAATGACTCCTAATGTTTGTAAATCGATCCAAACTTTCAAAATATTCAAATTTTTAATCATAACCATTGCTAGCTAGGTTCTTAAAAGCAGAAAAGCTGCTGCTATTCTAAGGTCAATACAATATGTATTCCCATAAAATCTTCCAAAAATGTAGGATCATATAGCCAGTCAAGATAATGTATTGATAATAGTAATCACCTCACTGTTCAAGAAAACTGATAATATCATACAGTAAGTCATAGAATCATTGCAAAAAAATGTTTCAGCATAGCCACCTGAAATCCATGTGCAAATTAAAATATGGGTTTTCATCGTCCAGCTGCATTTTAAAAAGTTGTCTTTGAAGAGATTTACCTCTAATGTAATTGATTAGTTTCTAAGCAATTTCTATGACGTATTTTGTATAAATTCTCTTGCTGGTCAAAACTTGCTGATGGATGATTCAATGATATTTTAATAAATCTGGAAAAGCTTCATATTTCTGAAACCAGACTTTTAATCCGCTTAAACTACCAGTCATTGCCGCTGAGCTGTCGGTGGTTATTGACACGAGCTTAAATAAAGGCAACTTAATCTTATCAATCTGTTTCTTGAATAATTTTAACCTCAAGTTCTTACTTTCAATGAAATAATGCCCAATAGTTCTTCTTTAGCAAAAACTTCTTCAAATCCACTATGATAGAAACCAACAGTTGAAAAATGTTACCAACATCCATTGGTCAGCGAGTTGCAAGGAATATGAAACAAATTGATCAATATCTTTTATCAGTTGCTCATTTAAATTTTGCTAATCTTTTCGATACATCCCACGAATATATCTCGGGTTAATTGCAGATTTTGAAGGGCACTTTTTTATTTGACCCATATTCTTGAAATTTTCAAATAGAAAATCTGATATTTCTACGAAAATATCCTTTATAAATTCGCCATCAGAAAAGGGTTTATATTTTGTTTCTATTTTCTTATCCACTTGAAAGGAGCCAACGACAGTTGCAGCCTTCGATTGATCATTTGGTTTTGAGAAAGTGTTTCACCTCGCAGTTGGTCCAGATTTTAGTTCCTATAAATAGTTCTTTCTTATTTCATTGTTGGGGGGGAAATTGTACTAATATTTACCATGCAGTGCGTTAGAGTTCCTCTCCAGATTCTACTTCTCTGGTATCGACACGGAAGTATTGCAAATCAAGCAGAAACAGTTTTACTTAACCACAGGGAATAAGTAGTCGTTCTCATTCTTGATAAAAAAAAAAGAATAGTTTTAGGTCTTCTTGGAGCACTTATTTTCATAAAATGTATTAAAAAAATAAATTAATAAAACAGTTCGAAGAACAAAAACAACAGATAGCGAATATTTAGTCTATGACGGCGATGCAAACTGTACTGGTGTGTATGAAGCGTGACGTAGTTGTAGGAGACAGTCTGTTACATCGTGCGTATCACTTTGCTCTCTGTCTCTCAGATCCATTCTAATGTTACCCTCCCATCTGCGTCTAGGTCTTCCCAATGGTCTCTTCCCATTGGGTTTGACAGTCAATACCCTGTAAGCGGTTATGGTTTCTTTTATTCGCTCTGAATGTTCCCGGTTTGTTAAATTATTACAATTTTTAAATTACAGGGCTTGGATAAACATGATGTAATCAAATAATTTGTTAACAGATTTAACTGAACAATCTGTCAAGAAATGATATCATGGCCAACGATCAAAATTTCTGACTTTTTTTCCTCACCTTTTGGCTCTAACTGTTCTTCGGCTAGTTCACTACTTGAATTTATCGTATCCCATTACTTTCATTAATATATCGCAACATTTCTTGGACCTAATTTATCGACACTGCCCAGTAACACGAATATAAAATGAATTACTATAAGTCGCATTAGTAAGAATTTAAATTACTATTTCAGCTCCTAAAAGTGGTTTTAGAGTGATTGTACCCAAAAACACCAAGAATTTTTTTTTATCCCTTCAGTGTAACTAGACATATTCTAAACCACCAAAAAAGCTATATCATTAGACCTGTACATTTTTTTTATAATATTTTGAATGTGACTAAAAATAACGAGTTTAATTTTTATTCAAACTTTGACGTGCTCTTATTGAAACTTGACTACCCCTAAATCCTTAAGCGTGTATATCGTATTCATACGTAGAGCCTTGCTACACCAACAATTTTAATTGAACAGAATACGATGGTAAATTTCCTCAATTATTTTAGAGGTAGCTTTAAAAAAAAATTTGTGAGGTAATTGTAAACTGGGCTTTAAACCGAACTAAGAGGCTTCATGTGACTATTTATAGCTTGACCTCAATATGAGATATTTATTATATGACAATAATTCTAATACCAACATATTCAGTGAACTATTAGCTATTCGTATCAGTGATTACGTGGTATTTGGTTTCATGATTTCAATATATTGGGCTATAAGGAACGGAAAAGCTAGGGTTCGAACCCTTTTCCTTGTGATGAGGATACATATTTCAATCTAAGTTACCCTGTTCCCTTTATTCGTTAAGCTTATTTACTTAATAACTCTCTTATTAAACATATTAAAATGATATTAGACTTAAGAACCCACCTCATCCCATGGATAACACCTAGCTTAGGTAGTTATAGGCCTACACCTTGAAACAGGTGTCACATCATGGTGCAGTTTTAAGGTTATACTTTAGAAAAATAGTATAATTGAAACAATTGGAACAGTTTTTCCACGTTAAAAAACGTGAAAAAATTTAAATATAATTATTTTAAAATGAAAATAAACTATTAAATTAATCCTAATTTTGTTGCTATTAAATTAAGAATTCAGAAAATCTCCTTTTAATACAATTTCTGGTTAGAGCGTAATCTTCAATCTTATACCCCGGTTATTCGGATGTGAGATGGCTCCCCGAGTTCCTAGGCAAAATCTTATATATTTGTAGTTTTTAACTAAATAGCAGTTGAAGAAAAAAAAATGCTTACATATCCATTTAAATGTTCCACGAACTGTTTTGCTGAAACAGTAAAGGACATATTAATAAAAAAAAAGGAACTTTGATTTTCTATCTACAAAAATAATACCCTACTATACACGAAACCCTGATAATGGGAAGCACTTTAATCTGAACATTGGGTCGTAAGGTCGAGTTTCTGGTTGCCAAGGAGGTAAGGGTAGCTAGCCAGTAATTGAATTCGAGTGCTTTGGAGGATGACGGCTGGAAGGGCCTTCAGGTAGGAGGAGGAGGCGGGAGAGAAGCAGGAATCTCACCCGACACTAACAGAACCTTTAAAGGTAAGGTGAAGCTTAGGTCTCCTCCCCTCTAACTTTTTACGGTGACCCAAACCCCTAAGGACACAGAACCAGCGGTTCACATATATGTAGTTATAACCGAGCCATTGTATTAAAGGTAGGACCTTATGTAATTCAATCAACCTCAAACTTTTACTATAATTTTACTTTGAGTGCTAACACATTGCCTTTCAAAGGTTTATTAAAGAGTATGTAAGGGTACTACGCTCGATTCCCAGTATGGCAGTAGATTTAACATGGGTGAATTGTCAGACTGGGTATTGCGTCTTTTATAGAATTTGGCTTGATTGAAATTCATATGTTGATACATATTTATATATATATATATATATAAAATCAGTATTTCAGAAAGTACACGTTAAACAAATAATAATATTAATGATGAAAATAATGGTAATGAAGATGATGATAAAAATGATGATGAAAGTGGGGATGAAAAGGATGGAGATATGTAGAAGATGATGAAGGTGATGAAGTTGATGATAATATTGATGTACAAGTAAATAAAGAGAAAGTATCCAAAGCAAATGATTACGATTAAATACAGTGAGGAATTTGGAATACAGCAAATCGTTGAATATTTAAAGAGGGGTTGAAGGTTATGTGACGTAAAGGTCTTTATTTGGGAAGTTTTTATATCAAAATATTTTGGACAAAATAAACTTAAATACGCTCATTTTTCTTCCAATTTATTAACCAACATTTTTTGAATATTTGTCATAAGCATCATGTCAGTTAAACATTGCTTTTTAAATAATGAGAAGTTTTAACACTGATTCAGAAATCTTTAAAACCAATAACTACTGCTCGAATTGGGCCGGAACGAAATAAAATTTCAGAGTTCCGGTTGATACAACAAAAGTTTAAAACATTCCGCCTGCACACTAGAACGCCACATCTTCGTTCTTTCTATCGTTTTCCAAGAGGATCTCTATTCTAGTCTGAACAAACCCAGATACCACCACATGTTTGAATAGTGTATTGGATTTTGAAGGGACTTAGATGCACTAAGTTTCTGTGCAGTGTATTGTATTTTGTATTACACTGGGTTTTCCAAGAATTTGCTCACAGTCAGAGACGGAAATTCCTATAACAAAAGAATGACTTAAACACAAATATTTTACAGATGTTAATCTTTCACCTTCCTTTATGTAGCCTCTAATGTGGGGATTATTTATAGAAAGGGCATTTGCGGTTTCTATTCGTAGGTAGATGATTTCTACATTCAGTTTCACATTGTCTTTCATAGTGTAAATACCGTAGCTATTTGAAGTTTTGAACTCTGCCACAAGTGAAAAAAAGAGACACACATTTCATAAGTACAAATTTCTTTTTATAAACTATGTTTGGCTTAAAATTTTATTTATCTACTCAAGTTAGCTACACTATTTCCTTGCCGTGTAAGTTTTAGAACTAAACATATTTTCTTCGAAATATTTATTGCATTGAATTAAATGAAAAATTGCAAATGGTATCCGTTTGTAGGCGGCTAAATTTTTAGAAATGTTAAGCGTTTTTAATAAAAACCTAGCCTGATCAGTAGAGTCAGAACTTGCATGCAATTACAGTCCTAATATATACCTATTTTATGCCTGAAATATACAAATATATACGAAATTCCACCATGCAGGTAATACTGCCAATATTTATTAAAAAAAAAACACTGTCCGGGTGTGGTCCAAAATAATACTTAAATAAAGACTTATAGATTAGACTATCTGGCTGTTTTTGCCAATTTAATGAACAGTGTTTGTTACAAAACGTTTTACATTGAAACTAAATTTTCTATATTGATTGAATAATAATTCTCAGCATTCTCATAGTTTTTTATAACTATGTAAAACAAAGAATTTTTCAAATTTTCTGGTGCCATATTTTGCCTCTTCCTCAGCAACATTTTGTAGGATGATACTCCTTTTTACTTCACAAGAAGTGATAGGGAATGTTTTAGCATGTGTATTTCTCTCAATGTAATTCAATTAATTTCAGTCTAGTATGCTCTCCACAAATGATAGGTATCCTTTACATGTTTCAATGTTTCAAGTGTCTTACTATTTACAAGAATGAAAGAGATGTGGAAAAACAATGCCGAGTATGAAAAAAGGGACAAAATAAAATAAATACTACGAATATAAAATACATAATGCTATTTATTGTAAATACAAAAACTTGAAATGTAGTAATATCAATAAATATTAGTAAAATATGTAAGCTACTTAAGATATGCGAAATATGTAGAAACAAATGTTCTACATATGGATTTATTTGGTATGAAATGTGCAAAAGAATAAGTTTGGCATAATATCAGTAGCTCATTCAAAAAATGCGTACAAATCCTAACATTCCTAGCCAAATACATCGGTTTGCAAAATACATTTAAGAAAATAAGTGTAATTAAAAACGGAGAGA
>CABFWB010001681.1:31861-41915 GCA_902151455.1 Timema bartmani
TTATCCACAGGTTATTTAAGTTGTACCCTCTGGACACAATTATGATATTATCCTAGGACTTACAAACTAGTCTAATATTAGAACAGACACAACTTTCTGTTGTCTTGCCAAAAATTCACCAATTTATTAATTTTTAGTCATGCAGAGAATTGAACCCGGGGACCACCAATTAAATATACCTTAGTAGGTAGAGACGGTACCAGTTGATCTAAGGTAGCCGACTGTTTTAAAAATAATCGATTGTAGTGAATTAAAGCAGACTATTAAAAAATCGCAAAATGTAAGCTTTCACTGGATACATTTTATTACATTTACAAATAAACCTTTTAAATAAAGGGAAGAAGTCTTGTTAAAATTCCATGATGACTATGGCAAATATTTTTAAAATTATTGAGATTTCCATCTGTAGAATATTAAACTAAACGTATAGACTGACGGGATATTTTATTTATACTATCCGATATGCTTTTTTCCTATAAAAACAACAAAAATGCTTACCTAAACCTGTGTGCTTAGCTAGCCTAACTTATACAGTTTTAAGTTTCCGACTTATTTTTCTAGCATATTTTATTTGGGTTACTAATATTCCTTAAAAATCATGCAGCGTTTCATTGAGTTCTGTACTCTTAATTAATCAAATTGTCCGATGTACTTCCTCCTTACCTTTCAGAGAGTGTGCCACAAACACAATTAGGTTAAGTGCACGCACACTGTAATTCGATTATATTCTTCAGGAGCAACTTGCTTGGAAGTAAAGTTGTTGATAAAACTTAATAATAAAATGCTACGCTTCGTTTCAATAGGTAGATATTTCATGGCTTGAACGAGGGGGGTAGAGTAGGGTTTGGGGTGAGGGAGGAGGCTTAGGTGTGATGTTTTGAATGAAAATAAATTTCGATCGATTTCTACTTTCCCTCGACACCTCGGAGAGAAAGTATTGTGATCGCCAAAAAAATCCAACTCGAGATTTTGATAAATGTTGACGTTTCATGACCCCTTGAAACCAAAAAAAGTGGTTCTCGCAATACCATCCCTCTGTCTGTACCTCGGTCTAGAGCAGAAAATATTGTACAGTTGGGCTAAAACTTGCTATCCGGGGTTTTCATAAGGTCACCCCGAGGGGTTTTTGGAATTAGATATCCAACCCTAAATTTAAGGGTAGTTTACTGAAGGGCAAACAGATAAAAAATAGATTCTCTCGAAATTCGCTTTAACCATTTTGATTACATTCTATATCTAGACATTGTTTATTATTAGACAAACAAGATGGCAATTCTTATTTTCTCATGAAATTGATTTTGAAGGTACTTTACAAAGGGGAAATTTTCCCATTTTGATAATGATCATATATTATTTGGTGGACAAAGATGCTATTCTTTGCTCAATATTTCTGTGAAAATGTTCCTAGTTCCTAATGCCATAGAGTAATTAACAGTGTATATTATTTCATTTATGATCTTTGGCGTAGTGTTTCTCCAACAATGTATAGACCAATAATTTCGTTTTACAAATCTTACGAGTTCTTATTAAATGTATATTTTATTTTAAGATGAAAGTGGGAGAAAGTCTGTGTGGTGCATAGTACCATTTATTTTATTATCAGGGCAAATGGCTGCTTCTACCCTCTTTGAATAAAATTTTTCTTATCACCACGTCTTACTATCTGTTCAGGATGTACACATATATGTTTATTATCAATATAATGAGGTAGGGATGATGAAGCAAGTATTTTAGAGGTAATCTCGTATATGAATTTTAATTTTACCTACGACACCCGAATCTCTAATCCAAATCCTGATATTAGAAAATATGATTGACACAAGAGTTTTAATTCCCCACGTTGTTATGGCTATTTTCTTTTTAAATGCTTTTATTCACATTATTATATTTTTCACCACTTCTTAGTACCTGTTCGGGTTGTACACATTCACATTAATTCTCTAGTGGTATTGAATTTATAAATTATTGTAGCTAATGATTGTTAACTTTTTTGGGGTTAAAGTGTGTGTTCACATTTAGAATAAACCCATTTATTCAGAACTACCTTGGTTCAAACAAAGATATAATCAACATAAGTTATTTAAAAACAATTACAATAACTAGCACATCTGAATATATAGATTAGGGTTCCTAGTTAGATTTCTGGTACGGTTGAAGATCTTACCAGTGGTGAAATAATGGCTTCCACTTTCACAGCGATAAATTTTGACGCTCGGAGAACCGAATTATTTGTCTGTTCTAATTTTTTTTAGCATCACATCTTACTACCTGAGCAGAACACACGCATATGTAATAATTACGCTAGTAAGTTAGGGAAGAGAAAAGTTGAATTTAGAGGAAGTGTACCCACATTTGCGTGAAAGGGAAACTTGAAAAACCATATAGGAAATTGACACCCTAAATACATTGGACTGGTATTCGAACCTTTATCTCCCAGTCATCGATAGTCTAGTCTATTGCGAGAGTGACGCCTTAGACCATGCAGCCACCGAAGTAGGTTCTAGAATTAAGTTGGTTTGTAATTCATGTGTGGATGTAATCAGTCCATCTAGAAAGTTTTCGTTAAGTATTTCAAATTGATAAAATATCCTTAGCCCCTTCATTAACTTAATTCTTTGGATCAAACAGTTCAAGTAGCCGACATAGTAAGACTAAAATGTAGAAATTAATAAAAATCCATTAACATAATAAACATATAAGTTTTGTGAACCCTTAGTTTACTTTATTTTTTGTCAGAATTATTTTACGTTTGAAAATCCTTGACGTGGAAATAACGAACCACCCGCCTCGGTGGCGTAGTTGGCTAACGCGCCAGTCGTGTTGAGCCAGACCACCGAGGACGGAGAGATCGAGGTTCGAATCTCGGTCGGGTGAACTGGAGGTGGTTTTTCCTAAATGGTTTTCCACTCTCCTTCCACGCAAATGCAGGTTCACTTCCTCTAAATTCAACCCTCCCAATTCCTAATCCATTAGCGTAATTAGTACTTAAGCGTATAACCCGAACGGGTAGTAAGACGTGGTGCTAAATATATATATATAATAACGAACCACAAATTCTATTTTTTACATCACGACGACCTCTATATCCCTCCAAATCAATATTTTTGATTTGGCCAACTTACACTCCTGGTTTAGATATAGGCCTACACTTGTAAAATATTGTGTTTTTCCTTTTTTTTTTTGGTTTGTTTATGTGACACACACTATTGCAATCTTGAGGGCTAACTCAACTATCATCGTGGTATATTTTGAATTTAAAAAATAATAACTGAATATGAAGCAACATTTTATTATATCTTTGGCACAAGCCGAGTTAAATTATCGCATTTCCATACATTATTATTAATAATACGTCATTATATCATAAAGGATCACACTATATTTAGCTTATAATAATTAATGAATAAAATTAATTATATTTAGTAAAACAGTTACTAAGAGAAGATGACAGGGGAACCTAGGATCTATTCTCAGTCGGGTGAACTGATGTTTTTTTTTTCAAAATACTTTTCCACTCTCCCTCCATGCAACTGCGGGTATACTCTCTCTAAATTTAGCTTTCCTCATCCCTAAAGTCATTAGAGTAATTAGTACATAAGCGTATAACCCGAACGTGTAGTAGACGCGGTGCTAAGAAAAATATTAATGACTTAAACGTACAATCAAATTCAAATAGAGACATTTTTCAACAATTAAAAATAATTAAAACACTATTCATATATTCATGCAGTTTTTGAATATCTGTCAAGGATGTCCTGAAATTTAATGACAACTTTTTATTTTTATTTAAAAATGTTCTCATCTAAGGCCATTATATTCATGACATATATATTCAACAACTGTTGATAGCACTATGAGAAGAACATTGAACTAAGTTTTTCTGGGGCATAAAAAATGTTTTGGTATAAAAACTAAAAAAAAAAGACCTTTTCTCACGTCCCCTTCACTCCCACCTTAATCCATGTGTCCTTCAAATATTAATTTTGATAGATATTATAAATACATATAAAATAACTCTAATAAAATGGTAAAATGTCATAAATTTTGACCACCAAAAATATGTTGGTATTTTCTAAAAGGTTCTGCCCATCAGATTCTTACTATAGTAAATATGAGAAGAGTGCCAAAGAGGAAATGCAGCATACTTTATCTGTGAATGGGAAACAATATTCCTGCCAGGGTTTGAACTCAAGTCTCCAAATTTGCTGGCAAGAACCAGGTAAGTCTGTTGAATGCGCTAGCGTTGATCTTTCTTTCTGCTCGTAGTAGACGAGTGATGCATACTATTAACTTTGTGGAGTTGACTAAGCCTCTGAACACATAATAAGCCATGAACAATTCAAAGAAATAGTGTAATTGGTAGAGTATATAATTTAGAATATAATTCTTGGCCAAATGATTGTCTTTGTAACCTTACTAATTAGCTCACTAATTACTGTTGGAAGCCACGCCCAGCCTACAAGACTTGGTGACTGAGCTAAGTTACAGGACAGTTTCATGATTAATTAGTAAATTAATTTAATGGCAAATTACCTTTCAACTATAATTACAAATTACACTTTTGGTTAATTCAAGTTATTCTAAAAAAAACTACCTTAGATAAAATATACCCTTAAAGTTTTTCATTTGATAAAAAAATGTATAGGCTTCTAAATAGGATTAAAAAGATTATCCAATCAATTTTGAATATACAGGCCAATCTTCATAGAAATAACCTTTTAAAAAACACAAACCTATTTTTTTGGTGTCAACGTTGGTGACATTTTACTATAATATCAGCTTTATTACCCACCTCAATGGCGAAGTTGCTAACGCGCTAGTTTCGTATTGAGTTAGATTACCGAGGACGGGGAGATCGAGGGTTGAATCTCGCTCGGGTGAACTGGGGTGATTTTTCCTAAACGGTTTTCCACTTTACTTCCACGCAAATGCGAGTTCACTTTCTCAATATTCAACCTACCCAATTCCTAACCCATTATCGTAATTAGTTCTTATGCGTATAACCCAAACGGGTAGTAAGATGCGGTGCTAAATATTACTATCAGCACTATTTTATATGTATTGATAATACCTATCAAAAATGACAGCTGCATATCACATAAATTTGCGTATGAATACGTGAAAATAAATCTGGAATATTTTCTAGCTGTCAAATATAACCCTTAGTATGAAAATTGAGCTATACCACTAAAACCAACATTTAAATATATTTATATTACTCTTATATGATCTACCTAATGTATCCTTTCGAGTTATACTCCTATTTATATAATATTTTAAGATTACGTTAATGTGCTATGGAAGATGAAGGTTGAATCTATATGAATTATAGCCGCAGATATAGTGGAAAAAAATTCAAGTAAAACTCCCTCCATACACCCCTACAGTGATTCGAACCTTGATCTCTCCGTCAGGGGCAGTGCAGTGTCTGTCGCCTTGCACCATACGGCCACCGAAGCGAGTAATTACCCGCTTCAGTTACCTAATGGTATAACTCTAAGGGGTTCTAATCCCGACCAGGTCTACTGAGGGTGTGTTTTCCTACATGGTTTCCCACGCTTCTTCTATGCAAATGCGGATAGATTACCTCTAAAATGCCTCCTTCCTCATTCCTCCCCCATTAGAGTATTTATCATATATGTGGGTAGCCTGAACAAGTATTAAGTCGCGATGATAACAAAAAAAGAATTATAATATTGAAAGTGATGAATATGTTGATAGATATTCAACAAATAGCTGAGATTTTTAGATTCATTTATTATGTGTAGGATAATCAATTAACATCTATTTTAAGACAAAATGTGTTTTATAATGTTTATTGCCCTCATGCTCTACTCACATAAAATGGTTGAACAAAACAGTCCACATATATATTTTTTTATGCTAAAGCAAAACACATTCTTTAAAACTGCTTCGTGACATGGGAAATACATTTATAGCAACGTTAAATTAAACCCATTAAATTATGTTGATGTAATAATACGAAACGGTGGGAATGTTTCGAGGAATAAGGTCGTGGTAAAGGCGCCTTTGTTTTAATGGGGAGGCGCAGTAGTAACGTAGTTAGCTGGCTGAAACGTTTCATTTCACTAAATTAGGAACGGGGACAGTAGAATTGCTTTAAGGGTGTATGTGACGTCATTAGGTAACATTTATAAGGGCAAGAGAGAGGTAGTAGGGAAAGACAAGAGACAGAGATAAAGGTTTGAGGGGAGAAAAAACACACAAAAAGATCACTTGAGTTGAAATTAGTGTAAGTGCAAGAACATTCTCTGTACTACAAAAAAAACCCTGGGCGGAAGGTTTTCATGAATACTTCACGGTACCAGGATATTTGCATCATAGTTTAATTTTCATTAAATACATTTTAATAAATCTCGTTTTAAATTATTATACTTTAGCAAATACAATTATTTTAATGATGACAGTTTTTAGATTTCGAGATTATGATTGATCTTATGTGGTCCTGAATAAAAGAAAAAAACCCGGGGTATTACGATTCTGTGTCCCCATTTCTGTTTGGCTGTCTGTCCCTGGGGTTGCACTCAAAACGGTTTTTATGGTTTTCGTTCAAACTCTATATTTAGATGTCATAGGCTACACTTCAGGGAATTTTTCTAAATTTTGATTTTAGTCTTCAAATTAAGGAAAAATTATTAGCGACTAATATTTAAAATGCCTCTAACTTTTTTTTTTTGAAGTAGGTATCTAGAGAAGGTTAAAACCTGTATGTTCGATATTTTATACTAAAATCAATTGAGTAGTATTTTTTTTCAACGACTGAATTGTGAAAAATTATTTATAATAAAATGCCTATAGCGATATTGTTCAAATTTTTTATTCGATGAGTATTAATATTATTACTATAAAAATTATGTTTTTATGAGTATACCCTATTAAGGCATAGTTTACTGATAACAGATTGAATTTTTTTTTTCAAACTTTATAATACGATATTTGAAATTATGCATGATTGTGTCGTATCATTTATTTTTTTAAATATTGACATGATAGTCATTGTGAAATAATACACAGTGAACGCATGGTCTACGGCATCAGTCTTGCAATAGACTCGCTACCTATGGTGGGGAGATCGGAGTTCGAATCCCAGTCAGGTGTACTGAGGGTGGATTTTCCTCAACTATATTCGACTCTCACTACACGCAAATGCGGGTACACTTACTAAATTAAACCTTCATCATTCCTAAAATATTAGCGTGTGGTACATACGCGTATAATCCAAGTGGGTAGGGGGATGCGGTGCTAAATTAAAAAATAAGAAGCTTATTTAGCATAAATTGCCGGTGATTGGAGTGTCAGGATTTGAATCTCAGCCAAAGGCACTGAGGGATATATTTCTTAAAAAGTTTCCCACTCCCCCTTAATTAAAATGCGGTTACATTTACCTTAAGTTATTACTTACTCACTCTATGTCATTAGGTACTCGAAAGTTCATTGCTTCACTTACAAAAGTACGCCACCCATCCTATCTTAAGCTAGTTCTACCCAGTCCACCTCATTACACACTATAGCTTTCAGATCCATTATAATGTTATCCTCCAATCTGCGTCTAGGTCTTCCCAATGGTCTCTTCCCATTGGGTTTACCGGTCAGTACTCTCAACAAGGTTCTAAATTCTCCCATTCGCACTGCATGTCCTTCTCACCGTAATCTACGAGACTTGATCATCATAACAATGTTTTAGGGTATGTAACTCATAATTATTTAACATCCTCCACTCCCCAGTAGTCTCATCCCTTTTTGAACAAAAGATTTTCTTTAGCAGCTTGTTTTTGAAGTTCTACCTTTATATTCCTACCTCATAAGTGTAAGTAAATGCGTACTAAAATATTTTTTTTTTAACAAAAAAATAATTAGGGGCTTATATCTACTAGCTCAACTTGGATATATGCTTTGCTGATTTTTTTCTTAATCCTATTGAATTGGTTGGTTGTTGGTGGATGTTTAACATCATAGAAAAGATCACATATTGCTGACTAAAGGATCGTATTTTAATATCCAGTTTAGAAGCATTTAAATAATATCTTGATTATTAATTTCTCTCCCTCCTTCCCTTTGGTACTTACACTCAACTAAATAAGCAGATCAAAAAAATATTGTTCGCCAGTATCCATCAGAGTGAATATATAATGGCTCAATTTTTTTTATTAATACTCAGAATATTAATTAATAACTTATTTCATAAAGCATTCTTTCGAATAAATATTCCTTTGATATCTTAGATCAATACCATGGATTGACTTTTATACTTGTCTCTTGTAACATGTGAGAAATTTTGGGGTTGTTGTCTTAAGCTAGTTTGTAAGTCGTGTCCTGTAAATCAACACCTATTGTCAAACCTGCTTCAGTGGCCGTATGGTCTAAGGCATCCCTCTTGTAGTAGACTAAACTATCGATGACAGGGAGATTGGGGTTCGAATCCCGGTCGGGTGTACTGAGGATGTTTTTTCAAAAATTGTTTTCTACTTTCCCTCTACGCAAATATTGATACACCACCTCTAAATTCAACCCTTCCCCATCCGTAAATTATTTGCGTAATTAGTACATATCCGTATAACCTAAATATATAATAATGAATGCAAATTATGTTGTAGAACACTAGAAAATATGAAATTATTCTATTTTATCTGTAAACTAAGAAATTGAAGGATGCAGGAAAAAAGGGGTAGGTCAGATTACACCAATTTTACGTGAGATCAAATTTTATATTTCAATATACGGACTACAACAAACATTGATTAAAAAAAAAGAATAATTAAATATGATTGAAATCTCTTTTAACCATCCGAAACTTTAGCTCAGTCGGTAGCATGTCTTTCTACTGAGTTAAGGGTCCCGATTTCGATTCCCGGCATGGCCAAAAAATTTATCATTGGTGAAATGTGGGTTTACCTTTTCACATTGATAAATTAACGGGCGAGGACTGGATGTTGGCTCTGTTCTAGATTTAAGTTAGAATACAAGGCATATGAAGCTACGTCAGCCAGTAGTGTAAAATATATGGCTTTAATAAAAAACTGGCCCAGACCACAAGCTGGAAACAGTAATGGATGTAAAATAAAGAAACCTCTTTTAACCATAATCTAAATTGCATTAGAAAGGTGTCATGATAACAAAATTGAAGCACTAACTCAATTTGAGTAAAATGGGTTATTTCTCCATTCCTCCCCTATACCCTTACTACATTAAATTTGAAGGGAATATTGCGTTTTTATTTGCTATAGATACATTTTAATAAACTACGGTTAAGGAGGGATAAAAGGGAGTGCTAAGTTTATACTTATTTTATTGTTTTTGTAGAAAAACAAACAAAAAACATTTTTGGACAAAATACATAAAATATTGCTTCAGAAGATAACTAAATTTTAGTTTAATTTTATACACAATGTATTCTTAGCAGTTTTAGGATATTTGTCATGAACATAGTGGCATTTGAACAGAAATCTAATAAATAAGGATTGAAATTTCTGTTAAAATTCCAGGATTCTCATGATAAATATTCAATAACTTCTGATATTATTATGTTCAGAAAATTAACTAGTATCTGCATTTTTTCCCCCCTCAATCATTCACATTGATAGACAAGCGGGCTCAGGAACCCACCTCATCTGGTGGCTTTTACGAAATGATTTCGCACTTACGAAAATTCAAGTTCATTTTCTCTAAATTCTACCTTTATTAATTCCTACTTAAGTGTAAATATGAGGATAGCCCACATGGTTGGTAAGACACCGGGAACAAAATAAATTATACCTCAGGCACAGTAATGATGCTAGGACACAGACAAGATATTCATTCTACCTGACCCACGGTCTCCGGGATAAAATGTCTGCGCTCATTAGGGGAGCTTTAATTATTCAACATGGGAATCGTTACGTGCAGTTCCAAGTTACATCACTATCAAGCAGGCGTTTTAAAAGATTCTTTTGATAGAGAACAGACCAAAATTGCCTTACAGTATCAATAAATCTGCTTTCACAGAGCTAGGTTCAGGTAGTGGCTTTACCTCCCTTTCCATAACCCCCCCCCCCCC
>CABFWB010001681.1:41949-55559 GCA_902151455.1 Timema bartmani
CCAATAATAATAATAATAATAATAATAATAATAATAATAATAATATTTAGCACCGCGTCTTACTATCCATTCGGGTTATACGCTTAAGTACTAATTATGCTAATGGATTAGGAATTGGGAGGGTTGAATTTAGAGGAAGTGAACCCGCATTTGCGTAGAGGGAGAGTGGAAAACCATTGAGGAAAAACCACCCCCAGTTCACCCGACCGAGATTCGAACCTCGATCTTCCCGTCCTCGGTGGTCGAGCTCAACACTACTAGCGCGTTAGTCAACTACGCCACCGAGGCGGGTATGAGCTTATACAATGGTCCTTTTTTTAGTTCAAGAAAACATTTGCAAAACTGTATAGTTGTCTTGAAATAGCTTCGATTGGTGGTTAATTGTCTGAAAAGGTGCGTGTTATTTGAAAAAAAAAGGGCGTGGGGGTGGGGAGAAGGAGGGACGGGATTGTTGATAACCGAAATATCGTTTTCGGACCACCACCTTTTTACAACGAACAATTTGAAAGCGAGTTGTTTCCCTTTTAGAAGTTCTGTTATCACTGAGAACCGCAACTAGCACTCCACAGTGTCCAAGGACTCAACTTGGCTCAAGAAGCACAACGGAAATCCCGTAAGGCTGAGTGTCTGGTGAAATTTATACTTTGTCTGTGTGCAAGTCTCAAATTAATTTGATCAAAAATGACAAACTGGACACGAGAATTAAACCACAGGGACCTCTTAACTCTTCGTGCCAAATCTATATCCCTGAGTTGTCTTATTTCCAAATTCATTTACCATCCACAGACTTACTCTTGCCTACGTGAGGCATGAACTGTGCTACAAGATGAACTAGAATAGATCAATGGTAGAAAATTGTCACATAAAGATAAGTCTCTTGGGTTCGATTCCTCTGTAAAGTTCGTTATTTTACACTAAACTTTAAACTTCACCAAACATTACGCAATTTTATACTAAGTCACAGTTGATGACAATTTATAAATTTCCTAAAAATATATAAAAATGAGTTGGTGTCTGTCCCTCCTTCACTCAAAAAAACACTTAACCGAATGTGGTAAATTTAACATGGATAAAACTCGGATATCCGGTTAGCATAGAGGCTAATTAAGGTTTATGTCCACCATTTTATTTTAAGATGGCGGCTATGAAACACTACTTTTTGGCCTTTTTTTTAAATCAGCTTTTACTTATTGAATTTTTATTGAACCAACATTTAAAGGTTCCTAGATATAGATAGGAAATGATGACCATCTTGAAAGAAAATAAAACACCACTTCTTAGGCCGTTATAGCTGCTAAACTATCGGGATCCTGACAAGTAATAATAATATCACTATAATTTATGTTTATTATATTTCCAGTATTTTTTTAGCACTGCGCGTCTTACTACCCGTTCGTTTTATCTGCTTATGCACAAATTAGGCTAGTGGCTTTAATAATCATTAGGAAGGCTATATTTAGAGGAAGTGTACCCGTATTTGCGTGGAGGGAGAGTAAAAAAACATTTAAAAAACCCAACCTCATTACATGTGACTGAGATTTGAACCTCGATCTCTCAGTCATCGGCAGTTTAGTCTACTGTGAGAGTAGCGCGTTAGATCACGTGGCCACCTAAGCGGGTTATTTATCAGTTAAATTGTTTCTATATTTTCTCGGGAACGTTTGCCAAATTTGGCTAATCTACAATAATTTGTTATTCTAAAAGTTTTTTTCTTTAGCAATCCGACTATACTTATGGAGTGTTTACAGATATAAGAAAACAACTTATTTTCTCTGGTAAATAATAAAAAAAAGAACACTTTCATTCTATATGAAGTTCTATACGTATACTTTTTTTGAAAGTCTACTCGTAAATAAACAGTTATAGAACATGGGATGAATATAAAGGAATAAAAAGTATACCACGCTTTATTTTCATTCAGGATATTCCGTTTGAAAAAAAAGTCAGTGGTCTTATCCTATTATACCCTCATTTTTATTTTTGGTAGTTTTTCTGTATCACTTTTCAGAATAAAATACAACGTAGCCTTTGTATTTTTTTTATCCCCTCTCTTCCTAACTTTTATTTCTACATAACCATCCCTTTGTGTGTGTGTGTGTGTGTGCGCGCGCGCGTGCGTGTGCGCGTGTGTGGGGATCTCGTTTTAAATCACAAATGGCTTCTGCTGACGAAGCTAATGCTGCTCATTATTCGTTCTTGATGTTGAGAAATGTCGCAATAAGCCTCTCCGTGTTGATGCCTAGCCTCATTCCACTCGGCTGGAATATATTACGCATGCGCATCGAATGGGACAAACTCCTCACGTGCCGTATGTGAACAAATTAAATACGTGCTCACGTTTACTTGTAATTTCCTGTCATCAGCAAATAATTACAATTGCACTAATTGCTAAATGAAAACGAGTTAAAAAACCCTGTTTAAATCATCATATGGTTTACCACAAACTTAACCTAGATGCAACATATGGACTAGGTTTGACGCCTTGGCTCAGTCAGTAGCGTGTCTGTCTACTAAGCCAGGGGTCTCGGGTTCAATTCCTAGCATGGCCGATATATTTATCAATGGTTAAATGTGGGTTTCCCCTTTCACAGTGATGAATTAACGGCCGTGGACTGTATGTTGTGTCTGTTCTAGATTTAAGTTCGTTAATAAGTCGTGTGGGGATATAATAGGATTTTTCAGAAAGTGCTCTCCAAACACCTCACATAAAAACAAAATACACCAGAAAAACTATCATATAGTTCTGACAGGGGTCAAAATAGTCTTTCTTTGTAATAATTATTAATATTTCATTCTATCCAGCGTAGGAATGATGGTAAATAGTCACTAGCAAAAGATACCAGATACGCATACTCTCATGTATCCATTCGCCAAACCATATGATCTGTGACCATAATTATGTTGAGTTGCTGTCACTTTCGTCAGTCAAAAATTTGACAGGAAACAATTTGTTTTTATATATTTTTAGTTTTTTTTAACCGTTTTAACATTGTAAAAACACGAACTTATGAAAATAACAGTTTGGATGTTTCTTTCTTTGTGTGTGTGGAAGTAAAGTCTGTGGTCCACTTAAAAATGATTTACAAATGAGAGTTTCTAAAAGGCTGTTTTCTCTTCATAAATTAAGATAGCGGACCAGACAAAAGGTTAGTAGATGATGGCTTCACACAACCCTATTCGGCTATGTTTATGCGTATGTTTGAACAAAATAAAAAGGTTTTATTTTGAGATCAGTATTTTGTATTTCTCTAAGATGTAAACATAAATAGATATTATTTCATAATAATTTATGGTAAGAAGATACAAGTGTGGATTTAATACTTTTTAATTTATTATTTTATGAACTGTAATATATCGTGATGCCGCAACTGCCAAACAAGAAACATAATAATTGCATTAATATTTTTTGCTCTTTCAATGAGTTACAAAATATCCAATTATATAGTTAGTTAACCATAGGTAAGTATTCTTGGAAGCGTTTGACTACACTTTTGATTGATAATATAGTCTTACTAAGAAAATAATCAATATTTACACATAGGTGACTTTCAACCAATGTTTGTCAATAAAAATCTTCTGCTAGCTGTCATTTATCACCACTCCTACGCTGGACAGACTGTATCAATTAAATGTCACATTTGCAGATCACATGACTAGGCGTTTACATAATTTTATATACATTGTTTTAGTAGCTTTTATAATCGTCAAAATGCTCTTTTCAATATCAATTGGACTGTAAAATCGGATTGTGGTAGAAATAACTCAATCTGGTAGTTCAAAGATTAACCGAACATAAAATGTTGTCATAGTAGGCCTACCCGCATTAGTGGGCACAATAGCTAAGGCATACTCCTCATATGGTATGATTTTTCTTAGATAGAGAGGTCTGGGTTTGAATCTTGACTGGGTGTACAAAAGGGTGCTTTCTCCTAAATGTATTTTCACTACTTCCCCACACAAATGATGGTACATTTGCTTCTAAATCATACCATCCTCATACCTTCCTTATTTAGTTAAAAATAATTAAATCAATTTTACATTTAATAAAGTTTAAAGGAATCAAACCGTGATTCTTTGAACAGTAACATTTTTGTGATTTTTTTTGACAAATTTATTAAAAATAGCTTAGCAACTATTCGATACATCTAATTCAGATAATGTAATGCAAATTTATAATTTAGATAGTAGTTTTAGGAGTTAGGTTTGGGTTTAGATATATTATATTGAAGTAATGGAATCTCGATAAATCTATTTTTAAAAACTACTAACCAAATCTAGAATTAAAAATCATATCCACCATGACTTAATTTTACATGTATTAAATCGACTACATTACACAACGTGTGTAGATAAATATGATATTAAGGCTAAATATCAGCCATGGTTGAGAGCATCAAGGTATTGAGAGTCAACCCCTGACCTACCTCTTTAAATATTTCTTAATGTATCTGTGGTATTCGTCATTTCCCCCTCCTTCTCTAATGCCAAACCGATCCACAAGCGATATCCATGTGTGGAAAAATTGACAGAAGTGGCTATTCTTTTCGTAAGAAAATGCATCACCATTTGCGGGGATTGATTATTACTGACAACCTTGTGGAAGATATTCCTTTCTTCAAAGACTCGAGCCTTTGGGGTCATATCCACGAATGTCACCGCCTACATATCCTTTACTTATATACTACGTTATTGGTACAATTTGGATTTTAAATCTCCCCTCATTTATTTCCTATCTACCTTGTCTCTTATATGTGTTGGCGAGTTACATGTGTTACCTTTTCACAATACTTCAAACCTACGTTTTTGAATCCAATTTCCATGTTGATATATTTTTTTTTTACACTGGTTTGTTTTACCTATTTTATTTTCATATACTCTGCGGGTTTTTTTTTCTACTCTAAAAATGTGTTTGTTTTTGTCCCCGCCTGTCTATTCTTTCCCTTACAACTCATTTCTATTTCCCATTTATTCGGTTTCTCATAGCCTAGTTTTCATCTTTCTCTCTCGTGATTTTTTTATAACGCTTTTTTTTATGATGTCATTCAGTCTACCTACACTAGGTTCGCTGTTGTCGTCAAGTGTCCCTTTCTAGCTTTACCTCCATTTCCACTTCACAGAGAAAATGTAAGCTCAAGCAAAGAGGAGGAGACAGACATAATATTCATACGCTTTTCTTCGAAGAAAAGAAGATAAGGATAAAAAAAAATCATCTTTTTATTTTATTCTCTCTTCTCTGTAACTCCTCTCTGCTCACTATTTTCTGAGAAGACGATGAAGTAAGGGGTATGTGCCATTCAACCACGAGATATTATTAAAGTTGTCTTTGTCTGCGGAATCTGTGTACAGCATGGTCTCTATGAGAAGATTAGGACTATGCCCAAGTCAAATGCTTCCTGTGGAGAAATGGGGAATCTCGGTTGTTTGGAAGTCTGAAGACTCACCTCGGGGGCCGCGTGGTCTAAGCGCGCTGATCTCGCCTTGTGCCAAAGAGTGGGAGCTTTAGGTTCGATCCCAGTAGGATGCACTGAGGATTGTTTTTCCTAAATGGTTTTCCACTATCCCTCCACGCAAATGTGGGTGCACTTCATCTAAGCTAAATCTTCCTAGTCCCTCCCACATTAGTGTAATTAGTACATAGGTGTATTGCCCGAGTGGACTGTAAGACGTGGTGCTAAAAAAAAATTGTCAGCTGAAGGAAGGATGGCTATTTAATCAAACAGGTTTTAGATTTTCATTTTAAAAACAATTTTTTTAAAAGTGATTAATAAACAAAGGTCTATTTACGCCCGAAACTGTACTTATTAGTGACCTCCGAATCCACCCTTAGTCGTGACCTTGTGATAAGCCACACACCTAGAGCAGAGGCTCCCAACCGGAGGTCCGTGAAACAAATCTGATTTTTCAAGTTTTTTTATTTGTATTTTCACATAAGTTTATTATAAAAAAATATTAACAACTAACAATTCGCTTGGACATGTTTTGTTTCCCTTTTACTGTCTGGAAATATTTTTTTCTTTTATTAATATGAAATGGGTTACGCAGAATACTAGAAATATGTGCGTAGGTTTTTTATTTCACCTTGCATGGCGGGAGACAAATTAACTTATTATTTGCTTCATTAGGGATAAGGGAGGTATAACTTTAAGAGTAAATGTACCTGCATTTGCATGGAGAGAGATAGAGAGAGAGGGCATCCATTTAGGAAAAATAATCGCCTCAATACATCCGACCGAGATTCGAACATTGATATCCGCATCATTGGAAGTCTTGTATTTTGAGAAAGTGACTCCTTAGACCACATGTGGCCACCGAAGCGGGTTAAATAAAAGTTCTTGCCCCGAAATGTTTACCCCAGGGTGCTACTCACATGAGTTATTGCGTGTTGTGTATTAAATTGTCTTCTATTTTTATCATCATAAGCTTACTATAGTAACCACTACCACTATATTTTTATAATTTGTTATGAAAACAGGTTGTTGGGAACTAAAATAGGACAATAAATACAAATACACATAAAATTCAAGTATTCTCTATTATATAACTGTTGCATGTTAACTTAAACTTGCCTGTAATGGTTGGGCCAGTTTCATAGTCAAACTTAGTGAGCCTAAAGTGCGAGTCGATACTAAATACAGGACGACACCTACCTAGACCAAAATGGAATGGGCCAGTTTCGCATATGAAACTGGCCCATTCCATTCAATTTCAGGTAGGTGACGTCTTGTATTTAGTATAGCGCCGCACTTGAGGCGTACTAAGTCTGACTATGAAACTGGCCCGTTGTCACGTTTATGGATGCTGACGTAATCGTAACAGGTAGGAATGGTGGATGAAATGAAGTCAGTTGTTGGGAAAAAGTTAGTGGAAAGCATTCTTATATTGTTAGATTGGATACATAATAATACATCTACTAATGTGACTGTGATTAGCTGAAATTTGTTAAATATATATTCACACTGAAGGTTGATGTTTTTCTCACGTTCTTTGTAAGTAGCATTGGAACCAAACTTGGTGTATACAATGAACAAGTAGGTTCTACAAGAAACTTTACGAATACTATCCACACCATCATTTAGGTAACTCTAATGAGTTGGCCTCAGCCCTTGGCTAACATCGTTCCGCAAGAAGTCTGTCCTCATCTTTCCAACGAACTGTTCAAGCACGTGCACTTGATGGACTATTTCCCTGAATTGACTCTGAACATGAATGAGAACTATACTTTGGATATGGAACAAGAATTTGACTATACAAATCTGCTGGATAGTTTTATAGCGATACCAAGAGTAGTTTTTTGGTTCATAGAATTAAATGACTCAAGTTTTTGAGAGTATCTGACACAATTTATAAAAACATTACTTGGTAACCCAAGGACACTATTTATAATAATTTATACTTCACTGGAACTGAATGAAGTAGACATAATGTATTTAAAGAAAAATGTCAATTTACCTGGAATGAATATCATATTTTGAACGTTGTAATGATTCATTGTTCTCAAATTTCCTTACCAAATTACGACCCGCCTCGGTGGCGTAGTTAGCTAAAGCGCTAGTCGTGTTGAGCTCGACTGCCGAGGGCGGGGAAATGGAGGTTCTTATCTCGGTCGGACGAACGTTTTTTTCCTAAATGGTTTTCCACTCTCTTTCCACGCAAATGTGGGTTAACTTCCCCTATATTAAACCTTCTCAATTACTAACCCATTAGCGTAATTAGTATTTAAGCGTATTACCCGAACGGGTAGTAATACGCGGTGCTAAATAAATAAATAAATAAAATATAAAAATACCAAACTACGAAAACACAACTTATTCTCCTTAGCAAAGTACCATAATAACAGCGTGGTTATTCCAACAATTTTAAAACTATGGATCTTTTTGGAACTATTAAAAACAATAAATCAAAAAATGAATAAATACATTTTTCCAGATAAACTATTACCTTTGACAGATATTAAAGAACTGTTGAGGCCACCATGGGAAGAAAATTAAACTCTATGTTTCTACTTGAGCAATATTTTTTATTTTTTGGGGAAAAAAAAAGTTTTGCTAGAAAAATTACAAAAAAAAAATTGACCTCTTTTTGCAGCCTCTACACTCCTTCCTTAGATAGTTCCTGTTGAATACTTTAAATAAAACCGTCAAGATAGTAGTTTCTCTTTAACCGTCCTCTATCAATACTTCTGAAAGCGGATTCTGGTAACGCCACTGGCTGAATCCACAGAAGAAACTGATGCATCAATGGGCTTTGCAAGTGACGTCATCCCAACGACTCCACCAGCTCGTAAATAAGTGATGCTTGCGGGGTTTACGCTAAGGTAGGGCTACCAGCGTGTATGAAGTCAAAAAGAGTCTATTTAATAACACTAGTGGCGTAGCGTAGCTTGTTTACTGGGGAAGCAGGGCTTACTCAAAACGTACGCGTGTATTTTCTCATCACTCAGTATAACAATTATGGGCCATATATCAACGAACAAATCTTCCCATGTGAGAGGAATGTATAGTTTGCGTGATTAGTCAAATGGAGAGCTAATTAATGTGTGAGAAAACATTAGATACCATCTAAACAAGCTCCCAAAAGTGATCAAAACGATTTAATTTCCCACTATATTTGGACTAAATAACGATAGATTCTCTAACGTTCAATTGGTTTTAAACATAAGGGCATTTGAAAAGATAAAAACAATGTTTAGTACACTTTAAATTGTAGGCTAGACAATACATGTCATATTGCTTTGACAATCTCTCCGAAGAATTATAAATATGATTGCAAATTATTATTCTAAACACTTCAATCTATAAAAATAGTGAACACATCAAAATGCATATAATAATTTCATAGCCCACTTGAAAAGAACAGTAGTGCCACTAATTTTAAACTAAATTGCAATTTACTTATCTCGCCCATAGATTACTTTCAAATCAACAAAACGATATCAAATAACACTCATAGTAAGTAATTTTTTACCCACTAAAAGTAGCAACAGTATGATAAAATAATCTAGAAACCTCGCTAACCACTATTTGATTATTTTAACCCTGTAGCCTGCATTTGAAATAAAGATAAGTTGGTAACCCTGGCCAGGGGGCAATTTTGCCTACAAAAAAGCTGAAAATCCTCCAAATGATTCTTAAAAAATAAAAACCAGAATAAAACATATATGGTGCGTGTAGAAAGACGACCGTCTGATTAGTGTCTTTGGAGAAATAATTGTCTTGTAAAATAAACTTTCAATATTAAGTTGGTATTTTTCTACATTTAAATTTTGTTAAATATTTTATTTTTACATGTATCTTGCTAGGATACACTTAATTGAATACTACATTTTTGAAATCAGAATTAATTTATCGTTTCACAGCGATGATTATACATTTTTTATCGGTGTACGGTGTAAGTGAACTTTATGAACTCATCTATCAAATTATGACTTACAAATAAACTTAGCTTATTACAACATATGTAACACTAAACAACCTACTTTAGCTACTTACTAATTAGATAGCAAGAATAATCTGTTAGTAAAAAAAAAACACCTTTTCTTCTTATAACCAAAGAACACATTTTTAATAAATTTATATTTCAGTTCATAGAGCTACCACAGGTGAAATGGTGAGAAAGTAATCTTGTACAACAGTCCTAGGTGTGAGGAATCAGTTGCTGTATGGCGAGAATTTGTTTGAATAGAGGGAGGTCGGAAGTAGGCAAAGAAAGTCAAGACGCCAGGAAACGGATAAGGGAGGGAAAGGAAAAAAAAGAAAAAGAAAAGGAGTGAAAAAGCCGCGAAGCATGAGGTGTTGGAAGGGCTAGGGGAATCAAAAAGGAAGGAGTATATTGAATCGGTCCGACCTCCTACGTGTTTGAAATGAATGCATCTTCTTGAAGGACCTGTGAAGTATTTATTACCTTGGAAGCATAGGTTTGGGTGGGAATGGAGAAGAGAGGGCAATGGAGGGGGAAGAGGTATCTTGGATAGGGCTAGCAGCTAGGAGGTTAGGAATGTCAAGGCTGAAGACGAAATTCGCACGTAAAAGAAATGTACGAATTGGGGCAGACTTCTAAGTTTTGGAGAAAAATAGTGTTTCTCGAATCCTCTTTGGCTATTTGATTAAACGCCTAGTATAAAGGTTCGTCCATAAACCACGTAACGCTTTTTTCTTACCTTTTTAGCCCTCCCCATGTAACACCATGTAGACATGTAGCCTCCCCCTCCACCCGTGTTACGTAACTCTCCTCACCAATAAAGAATGTCATTATAGCATAGGGAAGTTTTGTTAAACTAAAGGAGGGATTCAGATTGATTTAATACTTCTTAAAATCAATTTTAATCCTGAATATAAATTATTTCAGAGAGTATTATTTTTTATGAATAGCTACACATACAGACAGATAGGACAGACAAGTACATACATAAATACGTTGAGTTCAAATTCCTCAGGTTCATGAGGAAAAACCCCTGCTATATTTATGTTATGGATGTCAGGTCTGCGATCTGAGTAAGAGCAAGAGCCAATACTATGTGCTGACTAGGATGGCCCTTTTCTATAGTTTGAATGATTTCGGATGATGTGAATCCTATGCCTGACGCTAGGGGAAGACATCTTTCTTAATATTGTACACTTTTTTGATAGTAATATTATCACCATATAGAGAACTTTTCAGACAATTCTAGGTATACAACTTTTATAAATTATTATTGGATTAATCTACCATTTTACTTTAATTAACTTATCAATACCTAGACTCATGTTTCGTTCCAGCATCGATCCTAGATCTTGACTTCACTCTCGAAAATGACTAGATGGCCGATGAAGTGGAGATCGGGGCTCATATACCTGTCGGGTGTAATCAGAGTGGCTTTTCCTAAATGGTTTTATACTCTCTCTCCACGTTAATGAGGGTAGATTACCTCTAAGATTCTACTTTCCTCATTTCTGCTCCATTAGATAAATATAATAAATAATAAATAGAATAACTACAATTTGACTACACTACCCTACAAAATGTATAATATAAAGGTAGAATTTTAAAGAAAATCTACCAGCATTTGCATGGAGGGAGAGCGGGAAACCATTTAGGAAAAGCAACCCTCGGTAGACCTGACTGGTATTTGAACCCCATATCCCCAACTTCGGCCGTCCAGTCTTCTGAGAGAATGACAATTTAGACAATGCGGCCACCGTAGCGGGTGCATAATAGTTGGATTTATATACATATACACTAGATTTATCAGAAGGGAAAAGGTATAGGCTTAAATACACCTACCGTTTGAAAATAATAAATGATATTTGAAGCTTTACTTTTCATAACATGCTGCTGGTACGAAGAAATAACACTATTATTATTATTAGAACCGCGTCTTACTAACTGTCCGGGTTATACGCACTTACGCTAATGTGTAATGGTATGGTGATTGCGAGATGAAATGGAGGACCTACAGTTTAACGTGGGATCCGAACCACGGTGATGTAATTAATACACATATTGTCAGAGGTGAAGGAAGGGTTTGGCAATCAGATAAATCTGTGCTGGGACCGAGGATTAAACCCCGGACCCTCAGCACAAAAGTCTGACACCTTCCCCTAGACCACCAGGTCACCATAATAACACTATTGATGGACTCCTCAAACTTGCCTTGAGATGAAATCTGTACTTTTGCTTCTTTCCATTTCACTACATCAGCGGTTCCCAAAGTGTGACAATATATCAAAACTTTGAATTTGTGCGTCCATGAACTGTGTATAGGTAAGTATTGGGTAGAAATTATCTACAGATTGTACGTGGCAAAAACCAGACAAAGAAACTAGAGGATGCCAGTTCACCCCATCTCTATGAGAGCTTCGCCGCGCTCTCAGATACGATTGTTTACTTCAACACATTTCCAAAATTTTCTGGGAAGTTTTTATGGCATATTAAAAAGTTGTGTTTCTTTGCACCTTCAGTCAGCTGAGGTTCAGTCAGTGTATACAGTCGAGAGTCGAAACAAATCAAGTAGCAGTGCAATGTTATTTATTTGAATGTCGGAAAAGCCAACCTGGCATCAGATCAGTATGTGTGCTTGAATGATTTGACATCAGATTCTGCAGTAAAAGAGAATTTTGCTATTAAAAAGTAACTATCAGAATTTTGTTGTCAGCTACGAGGCGAATTTGAAGTTTTGTCAGATAGAACGAAAATAATCCTTCTTCCCTTTCCAGTAACTTAGTTATGTGGATCAGGATTCTCTGCCTATGTAGTTACTAAAACAAAATATCTCGGCTCAATGCAAGTTTGCCGGGGGAAATACATAAGGTTTATAGGTCTTAATGTCCATGATAGAAACATGAACCGATAGTTATTTATCTGTATCAAATACATACATTATACAAGTAGTACATCTGAAATGAATTAGTCCAGTTTCAAACTTGGCACTGCTTGTTTCGTTCCAGAGGCTCAACGTCGGGTGAAACTGATCAAGTTTAAATTTCAATAGCCCGCGATGGTGGGCCGCTTGGTCTAAGACACTACTCTCACAGTGGACTAGACTGCCGATGACGAGGAGATCGGGGTACAAATCTCTGTCGGGGGTACTGAGGGTGGTTTTACCAACATTGTTTTCAACTTTCCATCCACGCAAATGTGGGTACACTTACTCAAAATATAGTCTTCCTAGTCCTTAAAACCATTCGCGTAATTAGTACACAAGCATATAACAAGAACGGTTTGTAAGACGTGGTACTGAAAAAAAAAATCAATGAACTCTTAAGGTTCTGTCAAACTATTGTGTCAAAACTATTGAAATTCGTGCTTATTTATGTCCGAATTGGTTATTTCTGAGATTTGAAGTAGAAATGGTGGAAAGTGCAGAGCAAACCCAACCCTCAGCGGATTGGACATGCTTGGTCTAGACGTTAAGCCTGTCGTTGTTGGAAAGGTCAGGTTGAGGATTCCAATCGGCTTCTTATCCGGTATAAAATGTTTTTATTTTTAAATTGTCCATCCTCTCTTCACTCAGTGTAAACTGTTAATAGTCCTTTGTGTTAATCCTCTAATGCAAACAAATTAAGGCTGGAAATGTCAAACGTTATAAGTGCAATTTTTTTGGAAAATGTGTTTTTGATGGAGTCATGTTCTATGTGCCATGCGCCAAAGTTTAGGTTTGTTCTAAGTGCCAATGTGCTTTGTGAGTTTACCTTTACCGTCCAGCTGTTCCAAGTCCATTGTCATAAGAGTGCACTTAGAACAGATGGTAATCTATAAAGCACAGAATTGAAGCTAAGTAGGCCTATATATATCACATAGAATGGTCTTAGCTATAATATTTCATTTTTCAATTATTTTAAGCTAAACATTAATTATTTTATGATATAGTGTAGTAATACCCAATAGTTTTTTTCCAGACAAAAATATATATATATATACCTCAGTTTTAGCTTATGTGGTGCTGACTGACAGTTCACAGCTGACTTCTGACAGTCAACATTTAGGTATATACCTAAATTTTGACTGTCAGAAGTGACAACTGCTAAAGACATGTTTTTTGCAGATCATATGGTTCGGCGTAGGGATACATAATTTGGTCTGGTAGCTTTTCAAAGCCGTCAGAAGTCAGCTGTGAGCTGTCAGTCAGCACCACA
>CABFWB010001681.1:57265-68260 GCA_902151455.1 Timema bartmani
GGGGGTGGGGGGGGGGGGGGGGGGTAAGAGACTGACGTTTATTACGGTCCACCGGACAGCTCTTAATTACCGGTGAGAGCGCATGGGATTCACTTCAGGCTGGGATTTTCATCTACTACGATTCATCCATTCTCTTTCTTGCGTACACACTTGGGCATTTCTTTCTCTTTCTCTCTCTCTCTTCCTTTTTCATCAGTACACATTTCACCAGCATCTTTCATCTCCACATTAGTATTGTCTATTTTTTGTCTTCATCCTAAGTGTTTATTCTATCTGCCTGTGGCTAAAATGGTCGACAGCTAAGCTGAACGAACCGGGATTGATCCTTAGCTGGTGCTATGAAGAATTCATTATTAAAGTATGGGTTTGTTCGATCAAAAAAGCATTATATTTTTTAATACAGTAGTATATTTTGGTTTAAAAAAATGATAATATTACTTTTAACTAGTGGTGGGCCGATAACTACTTTTCTCGATTCCGATACCTTGCTCGATACTATCAATTCATCTCCTCGATACTCGATACCCTATTCGATACCATTAAACATTAAATTAAATGAATCCTCATTTTGTGAGCATAGAAACTAGGTCAAAAGAAAAATATTTAATTTGTTTCCATGTGTTAAAATATGGAAACTAGTCACTTAGTCTATTTAAACAAATTATAACAAGAATCAACCAAACTAAAATAACATTTACAATGATTAGTAGGCATACAATAAGAAATATTATTACTTATTAAGTAATGAAAGATTTTGAAAGTAAGTTTTTTGTTCACACATTAGCATATAAAATTATTGGACTAATTACAGAGTTATAGAATATTATCATAAACATTTGTCAGGTTATAAATTGACATATTTGTCAAGAAAATAAACATACTAAAAATAATAGTCGCTTACTATTTACACACACAATATAAATGTCATTTTTAGTTGAGTGAAACTAATAGCTTGAATATAAAATGTGGGGGCTAAGTGGGGGGTGTTCTATAAAATGTTAATGACACTGACGTTCAAAATCAACCGTTTGAGGAGTCATCCGTGTTGAATACTGAAGAGTAATATCGAGATTTTTAGAGTATAGTATCGATACTAGTCGATACCATGGGTATCGAGGGTATCGAGGAATCGAGTATCGCAATCGGAACATCCTTACTTTTAACACATAGGTTATTAATTAATGAGAGTATAGGGAGGAGTAAAATGACTTTAGAGAAAGAGAGAGAGAATTATCTTGGATTAACGTTATGATAAAATGAGGAAACCATAGTGATAGTTATTTTCAGTGCATTCAGCCGTGATTAAAATCTTAACTTCTCCTTAAACAGTGACCCAGTGTAATGTGAGCCTAACGTCTTATGCAGCTTGGATAACGGAGCGAGTAAAAGAAGGAGGCAGGAGAAGGGTATGGTTAATAATAAGCACCTCAAAGTGAATAAAGGCGTCAGTCTTGTCTTGTCTGGTTTTCCGTTGATGAAAGCCGGGTGATGCTGCGATTTTTTGTTGAATTGTAAATGGTTTTCCACTCTTCCTTCCCACAAGTGCAATCACACTTTATTTTAATTCTTTATCATCATCTCCACCTTATTACACTGGCTATCATCTCTGAGAGAACTGTATGGCTACTATCGGAACACAGTGTTGCCAGTCTCTTATTTTCGTGTGGATAATCTTCCTTTTAATAAAATACGAATTTTGCAACTCTGGTTCGTCGATGTTGCCAGTAGCTCCTTCTTACCCCAGCACATCACCTTCAGACATAACTGAAAGTAAGGAGGTTTGGCAACATTTAAACGAGAGGGAGAGAGAGAGAAAGAAGATAAAGTTTTTCTCCATAAGACCTGCAGTGTCCTCAGAGGTGATATTGGGTGAAGTAAGTGTGTGCTGATATCCCAGTTTGATAGCAAGTCGTGGAGAAGAGGGAATTTCTTTTTCAACACTTTGTGATTGGGAAACTGTTGTGATCTCCAAATTAACAGTTATTAGTGATTAACAACAATATGTTTGGGAATTTTATAAATATCCTAAATTGAAATAAAACACATTTAAATTAATAAATACTACTAAAGCATGAAAGCTTCAATACATATGTAGTTTTAATTAAAAATAATAATAATCAACTACTCAATCAATCAACTACCTTCCGTGTACCCTGACCGGTAGGAATCTTACTTTGATAAGCTACACTATGGCGTGGATTGTGTGTTAGAGTCATTGTGTAATCGTTCAAGGTAAGCCTGCTACCTTTCACTGAGAATGGAGGATAGGTTTTAATACGTAATCCTTAATGTGGAATGGAAGGGGACGTGAAGAAAAGCCAGTGTTTTGGCAGTTTTTTTTATAGCAAAACATATTTTTGGCCAAAATAGATAAAATATTTCTCCAGTATAAATATTAGAGTTAATTTTTTTCACGTGGTGATATCATAAGTTTGTTGAATATCTGTTATGAGCATAGTGGCGTTAGAAGACAAACTTTTTATACGAAGGGAAAAAAACTGTCATTAAATTCCAGGACCCCCTTAACAGATGTTCAAGAACTGTTAAGGTCACCTTGTGAATTAAATTAAACTCTATGTTTCTACTGGAGCAATATTTTATTTATTTGTAGCAAAAAAAAAAAGTTTTGCTATAAAAACCTCGAAAACAACAGCCTTTTATTGCGTCCCCTTAGCGGGATAATTTAAGAGGGAAACGAGGGAAGATGGTAGGTAAATTAAACTTGATTTTCTTTCGCCTGGGTAGAGGATCGGGAGAGCAAACGACACACTCCATTCTCCTGGCTCTATTAATGTGGTGAAAATTTCTATTTCTTCTTCTTTATTACTCAATCCTTTACTCTTCCCTTTCCCCCTTATAATCCCCAGTAACAGTCGCCCAAATGTTGTATTAATTTAGATAAGAAGCTATTTGCGCATGTACACAGGCAATATGCAATGTCACGAGGGTTTTCACTGCTCCCCAGAAATCCCGGATTTTCTCTACTACCGTCAAATTGGCGGGCTTAACTCTGCGTCAACTTTGTGTTCACAGTTGGCTAAGCTGATCTGAAATACTAATGAATCCTTCAGTTCCAAAAATGCTGATATGTATATATATATATATATATATATTAATAGGATAAAGAGTGGAACAAAAAACTTTATAATAATTTCTAAACAGGATTTATTTATTAGGGTGTAAGACAGACTAGAACATAAACGTATTTTAGCGCCTCCAAACAAAGAGATTATCCTGCTTCGGTGGACGTATGGTCCAAGGCGTCAATCTAATAAAATAATAGATTACCAATGATGGGAAGATCGGGCTTTGAATCATGGTAAGGGGTACTGAGCGTGGTGTTTCCAAAATGGTTTTTAATTTTTCCTCCGAGCAAATGCGGGTACATTTTCTTTAAAATCCTTTTTACTCTTAACCAAATAGCGTAGTTAGTCCATAGTTATAAAGCACAAATCGGTAGTAAGACGTGGTGCTAAAAAAAAGAGATTAATAGTCTGCCTCAATTATATGACCAAACTAAGCATTTATTGAAAAAATAGGTATTATATATATTTTTATTTCATGGCCACAAAAGTAAGGTAAATGGCATTTTTAAACTTCACATTTGCTTTAAAAATAGGCTTTCATATATATCTAAACCATAACATTATAGAATTTTCAAAAGTTTACTGCCAGCTATATCCATAGATACTTGTATGACAAATTTTTACTCACTGGTTGTGATAAAAAAAAATGATGAGTTTAATAAGTTCGAAATAGCTTTATTATGGTTTTATGAAAAAATATAATAGCTTTACTTTCTAAACGGATTAAATAGCAAAGCTATTATATTTGTCAGTATCGGTTTTAGCCGTATCTAGATATCATATACTTTAAATTGAAAAATGACACCTGAACTCGGGAATTGAACATGGGACTTTTGAATTAGAATATCAATACTCTAACCATTGAACTATCCAGGAATCGATCTGTGTCATGAGCCATTCTTCACTCATATCTTAAGACAGAGTCTGTGATGGACGGGCAGAAATCGTCGGCTACTTTCTGAAAATCAATTTATATAGAGTAAATACAGTCTTAATTCATGACAATAATGTTTTGAAATCTCTCAATTGCGTTACCCACTAGTTAGTACGCAAGTCTACAATACAATTTCGAGTTTCACCACATATATTAGAACTTACAGAAACATCCTCACGTTTGCCTTTAAGGCTGGCCCCTGTAGTTAATCATGTTTAGAAACTACTAATACAGTTTACGAACCGAGTAAAATGATTAGTGTTAGGGATATTAGAGAACCCCATGAAGCTTCTTCTGTTCAGACGTTGGTAGAACTGAAAACCGTGTAGTACTTTCTCGACCTGAATAATCACTTTACGATGTGACAGCGTGTTGTTAAAATGAGAGAGAATCGGGGTATGGAAGGGAAGGTGAGCTATATAACTTGATTTTAAATATAATTTGAATAAGAGGAGGAAGAAGTAAAATAAACAAAACATAACCTTAACCACTATGTTGAAATTACATTACGAGGTTATAATATCCAATTGTAATTTAGAGTAGCTTTAAATTTAATTAAATATTACTAAAACTATTGCGATTATTTAAAATCATATTATTATTATTTATAAATATGTACATTTGTGTAAATTGTGTTGGTTTTCTTAACATGTGTAGTGTATATTTATCAAAACTTAATTCCTACTATAATATTTTTGTTTAACTAATATTTAAATTACTGTTCAACAATTTACTAGTCTACTGAATGATTGGAGACACTACTTTTAAAACTATTTTCTATTCAATATAAGTATATATAATTCTGTGCAAAGATTCACTCTACTAAATATCTCGTTTACCATCCTATATTAAAATTAATAATTATATGAAATGAAACTCATGTTGATGCAATTTTATAATAATATTAATTTAGGAACCACATACATTAAAAAAGTTTGTCAAAAGGGTTATTTTAAAATGTATAGGCAATGGAATTAAACTAGTTGTGTGTATTTGAATACTATTTATGTAACGATGACTAATATAGGAAAGAATGTAAAATGAGAGATTTAAATATTTTCTTTTAGTTTATTTGTTTTACCTAACTTTTCTTTCATTGTCCGTCCCCCTCTTGCCTTTCTTTATTGTTTTATGTCTTTGTGTCACTCAACCTACATTTTTTCTTCGTCTTTTCTGTACTGTTCGATTTTCATTACTCTTTATCTTGTGTTTATTTCAATTCTCTTGCTTTTTCTTATAATGTTTTTCAATTTATGTATATTGTATTTTCTCTTCTATGATTTAATATATTTTTACGTATTTCTTTTTTATTTTATTTTCCTTTTTTGTTCATGCCTTTTTCTATTTTAGGCTTCTTGTTCTTACTTCCTTAATCAACTTTGATATAATGTTTCAATTTCTTTTCCCTTATTTTTCACTTGACTAATCTTTCGGATTTTTTATTTATTTGACTCTCATTACTAGTTTTATCTCTCGATTTACTTTTATTTTACTTTATCCCTTTAATTGTCTTTTCTCATTACATCACAATTTTTTAATATCTTTTCTTCTTCTTTTAATTTACGAATTCTCATTACAATGTTTATTTATCCCTCACGCTTTACGTTCCTTAGTTTTATTTCTTATTTTCACCTTCTTCCGCTGCATTGTTCTTCTCTCGGATTTTTCTCCATACCATAGCTATCACCTTCCCCCACCCCAAACACCCGCTCTATCTCTCTCCGCCATTATATTCGGAAGAAGCCCGGCTTATTACGTCTAACAAGTTGAATACAAGACTTTTGACAACATTTATGATGAGAGTTCCTCAGTAGGAAAGTTTTACATTACCGCGCAGTGACTCAGGCCCTAATTTTGTTCCGCGAACTTGGGAATTGCTTTTTCCCCTTTATCATTCGTGAATAACCTTCAAGGAGATTTTTCATTCTATCGTAGACAATCCGGGAGGCTTAGTAAGATAAATCTCCAACAGAGGTTAAGGGAGCTGCCTAAGTAGTTGATATGTTACCAATAAGATGTTGCGGATTAGGTTAGATATTGATAAAACCTTCAATAATACATGAGTTTGATGTTTACTGGAATCAACAGAAAACTATTTTCTATGAATCAATACGTCATATAGGACTATATACTTGTGAAAACAGTTTAAAAGTTGACATTTTTCACTCTGAAAAGTCCAAAAAGGCACACATTCATGTTGATAATTAAGGTGGCCACATTGGTCAGAAAAAAAGTATTATTCGTTATCAGGCCATACGGCTTAAAAATACGTTGGTGTGTGTAGTTTTCTGGGACAACTTTTCTCTTCTGTCTAAGAGTATACTCCCTTTCGTCCTTCTACAATATGTCATGTCGATAAGAAATAGGAGGAAGAATACTAAGAAACTCCTTATCTCAAAGTAAAGCGGAAATCTCGCTGCAATTTCTCAGGTATATTAACAATATCTGCTTTGAACCTATAAAAAATTAATGTATTTGTTAGTGAAATGCTAAATTTAGAGCCCTTTTTTTCATCATGCCTAGTCTTATAGCTCCACACGTATGCTTAAAAGTGGTTGAAAATGAGCTAAATTATCATTTTCACACATTTATTTCTATTAATACAACTCAAACTAAAAAGTTGTTACAGAAAAAGAGCCCTGTTTGGGAAACTTTCGACTTTTATTTGGCGTGAAACTATTTTTGAAATGAAGCAATATAGAATTAAATATTGCGTTAGAACCGAACGTCTACGTGGCAATTTTTTGCTTATCGAGTAGCTAAATAATCAGGAAATGGCAGATAACATATATAGGAAGGTAGAATGGTCATGTGAATAGAATGATTGAATAAATTGGAGGGGTCACTACACACATTTATTGACATTTGTATTTTAACCCTCCCCTGTTTTTCTTCTGCGGCTTGACAGTTCGACCCAGTAACGTTTATAGACTCTCGTAGTTTCTGGCACTTAGGCACTTCTGCACTTCTGCACAGCTATTATAGCATCTTAAAAAAAATATTTTCTGTTATTTCGGTAGCTTCTTATTTTATTTTACTGAATTAGATAAACTAAAACGTTTTTTTTTTGGGCACCAAGTATTACTACTCATCAGGGATATCCACATTTAGCTAGGCTGTTGGTGATAGAACCTAGAGGAAATGTACACGCATTTGCATAGATAAAGTGTGGCGAGACATTGAAGGGAAATCCCCTTAAGTTCTTACGAGTGGGTTTCGAATTTCAACTTTCCTCTCACCGGAAAACCAGAATGGATGAGCTTTACTTTTAGTTCGCGTACCCAATGTTTGTTAAATAACTATGCGATTGAAAATGGTGCAGTTGTCAGACACTAACATAATAAAATGAAGTTTTTTTACCTACTGTAGTTTTTTATTATTCACTATAAATAAATCTTTTCTTTTAGAAACATGTTTTTTACAATTTTAACTAGTAAGTAACGTGTTGTTATTTAAATTTAATATAAATCAATAATTTAATTAGATACATAGTTAAATTAATGAAAAAGCCTAATATAAAAAGTTATATAGTGAATAACATGCAGTCATATTTAAATATTCATTTTATAATTTTCTTACTCTTTGATTATATAACTCAATAAAATCCTGTAGCTTCTAAGATAAATATTAGGTTTGTTGAGTTAAAAATTGTGAATTTTTACCACCTTAAGCTTAAGCGACCAAATGTGTTTGGGAAAACACACTTTAAACGATGAGTTCAAAACATTTTTATGTGGTTTTAGAAAAACAGGTATATAAGAAACAACAAAATACGGAATGAAATTAACAAACATTTATTTTGTGGCAACAAATTAAAATAATACAAAAGAAAACATTTACGTAACAAAATATAATCTTAAAATAATACTTTTGTTTCTAGCTGAACGCTTTCATTTAAAAAAATCTTATCACAGTAAAAATTAACCAATAAAAAATCCATTCTATAATATATTTTAACTTCAAAGCAGCCATAAGAGAAAAGTGGTTAGTTCAAATAAATTATACTAATTTATAAATTGGCTTTTATTAATTAAATATAATAATGAAACAACAAAACATAAATAAAACAATTAACGATTTTTTCAGTAGGAATAATTGAGCCCCTGAGGAAAATGAATTAATCAATTCATCATCTGGCTCCGAGTATGATCCAGAAAGTGAAACAACCTCCAATGAAGGTAGGATAATACAATTAAGCTGATATTGAAAATGATTTTATATGAATAATTTTGGTTATGTTTTTATGTTGCTTAAATCTTTAGTAGGGCCTAGTTAAAAATTACCCATTAGGCATTGATTATTACTAATGCAACTTATATTGTTTCATTATAACTGTTTGCTAACTGTAATTTTTATTTTAGGTGGGAATATTGAACAATAAAAAATTCCAATTAAGTGGATAGTGAAAATTATTTCATGTGAAGAAGTTGGGTTATGTTTTTACGTTGCTTAAATATTTTGTAGGCCTAAATAAAAATATATTATTAGGCATTTTCTATTTTAGGCGGGAATATTGAACAATAAAAAATTCTAATTTAGTGGATAAGGCCAATTATTTCGCTTGAAAAAGTTGAGTTAAGTTTTTACGTTGCTTAAATCTTTAGTAGGGCTTAAATAAAATAAACTATTAGGCATTGCTTATTACTAATGCTACTTACATTGTTTCATTATAACTGTTTGCTAACTGTAATTTTTATTTTAGGCGAGAATAATGAACAATAACAAATTCCAATTCAGGGGATAGTGCAAACTATTTCATGTGAGAAAGTTGGTTTTTGTGTTTTATGTTGCTTAAATTTTTTTCGGTTGTGTCTTTTAACCCATTAGATTTTTACTTTTTGTCATTAGTTATTTTCAAAATCTTGTTTAGCGTTAGTGATAATAAATTTCTATTGAAGTTACAGTGCTACTATGAAAAATATCTTTGTTTTGTCTTTCAAAGTGATGGGAGTGACAATGGCCATGTAATGCGTGTCAAGTTAGGGAAATTTAAATTTAACATAAATAGCGTTAAATTTAACATAAATAAGTTTTTTGATCTATAACTAACAATTAAAAAACTACCTAACTTAGACAAACAGCTTTCGAGTTATTTAATTGCCTAATTCTAAAAATTGTTCACAAACCACCTGTGCTCTGAAATCCACCCTCGGCTTAGTACCGTTTCAAGGGCCAAAGGACTAGCTGAGAACGACGAATCACTTCAAGACTGGCGACTGCGACGAGGAGAAGGTGTGTGTTTGGTTGATTCTCAGTTGTTTTGTAAAGTGGTGATTGTAAACAATAGAACTCGGATGTTTATGACATGTCATATTCTTAGTTTTACCTCGAATTTAATGCGTAATGAACTACAAACATTTTTTATGCTACCCTGAATCCAAATATACACATTTAATTAGCATTAAAGTGCATATTTGGAGAAGTTTTCAATTTTGTCATATTTCCAGAATTTACTTAATTAACTGATATTTCTGATTTCTCTCGTGCTTCTCATTTTATATTGTAAAACAATATTTAGAATGTTTCTGTGAATTAGTTGTGAGCTTGTCATATCAGTAATTAAATAATTGTTGGCTAATTTCTTTTAATGCAAGCTACTTCCTTGATTTGAGGCATATTTTTAAATAATTTAATTATCATTAATATACATTTTTAGGTCATATATATTGATATTTTTAAGGGCGTATCTGCATGAATATTTCGCGATTCTGAAGGTCATAAACATCCGAGCCCTAGTGATAACGCATGAGCCACTCATATTATGTACTGTACCTTAACCTTACGAACCTAATTATTTGTCCACTTACCACTTAAAGTTAACTAGGGGTTGTTACATTCAAACTTCCACAATTTGATTAGAAAAGGGTCCGGTGGCGTTTGTTCAAATGAGTTGGCGTAAGAGATTGATACTGGGACCGTTAGTCGGCGTCGTCTCTATGGTTGATTGTCGATATACATTTAGATGAAGTTAATCGTTTTTATGGCTGAGTTGGGAGGGAGGCTGACTACAATCCAATTTCCATGGTATTACGTAAAATACGAACATATTTTTTACAGCCAATATTAATAATATTTTAAATTTTTTTTAGCACCACGTCCTATTACCTCTTCAGGTTATACGACCTATATACTATCTGTACTAATATGTTAGGGGATAGGAAGGTTGAATGTAGAGAAAGTGCACCCGTATTTGCATGGAGGTAAAGGGGGAAAACCATTTAGGTAAAACCACCCTCAGTACATCTGACCGGGATCGAACCCTGATCTCCCGATCTTCAGGTAGTCTAGTTTATTGCAAAAGTAGTGCCTTAAACCATGCCACCACCGAAGTGGGCTACTATATTATTATTGTAATGTTATTAATAAATTTGATTAAAAGGGACTGATGCAGCTAACATGATCCGATGTATGAATACGTTAAAAACACGTTTTTGTGTATAATGGTGTAAGGCGTCTCTCTCTCTCTCTCACTCTCGCAATAGACCGGAATACCATTGATAGGGAGAAAGGGGTTTGAATCCCGGTCGGGTGTACTGAAGTTGTTTTGTTCGCAAATTGGTTTTCCTCTTTCCTTGCACAAGATCCATGCACATGCTCTTTGATCTATGATACTCTTAAGGTTCCTCTTTCCTTGCACAAGATCCATGCACATGCTCTTTGATCTATGATACTCTTAAGGTTTCTCTTTTTCACATATTCTTCTACAACATATAATTTGTGGAAATAATAACACATCTTTATTGTTTCATATTCTAAGTTGTCAGCACTGCCAATGAGCCCACCTCTACCCACCACTTATTTCGGGAGTTATTTAAACTCGAACCAGGGGTCGTGTCTTGGTGTGAATTTCTTTATTCAAATTAAAAATATAATCAGTGAAAATGACATCAGTATAACCTTTTTACAATACTAAACAAACACTATTAAATTGAAAAATAATCATTCAAAATTAAATATATATATATATATATATAT
>CABFWB010001681.1:68282-98384 GCA_902151455.1 Timema bartmani
ATATATATATATATATATATAATGCTGATCACAATTTTGATATCTAGTAAAAAAAAAACTCTATGCAGTCAAGATATAACAACCGAGTGGCCACCTTCTATTGGCGAAGATATTACCAACTTCTTTCGATAAAGGGTACCACGTGTTTGGCACAACGAATCCTCCTGCCTTCAATCTCAGTTTTCTAAACTGGAGCCACTACTTTTTCATTAAAGTAGCTCTTCATTTGTCCTCACGAGGAAGAGTTGACCCCGTTACAGACCCACTGCTTCACAGAAAAATCTGGAAGCGTCGGTGATCGAATCGAACCCGAGACCTATGGATATGTAATAGAAGCTTTGATTATTAGATAACTATGTTGGTCCTTATCAAGTAAGGGATACGGAAATATCCAGTTCAACCTGATTTATATTTCGAACCTTAATCTTTAGATAACCATCAGCCGTAAAATGGGTTATCAACCGACTCATATAAACTTATTTTATCAACTTTAATTTAAATACCTCAGCGTATTGACAGGTATTTCTCATCACAAAATATACGTCTTCAAGACAATATTTTCAGTTTTATAAACCTACTTCTGGAAACCGAATGAATGATACGTATGGTTTTTATTCGTGAAATAAGACTCTGATGTATTTTAAATTAAAAGAAATAAAACTTAATAAAATAAACCTTGTGGAATATCTATTAAAACTCTTTTATTAAATTACTAAAATTAGCTAACCAAGCACTAGAAGTGAACTAGGAGACCTATCACTGAACCTCTTTCTACTTCCTGTGTAACCTCTATGCAAATTGACCTCGTGGTATAGTGGTCAGAACTCCTGACTACTGACCCAGAGGTCCCGGCTGGTACCGGGGAGTATTTCTTATTTCTCAAAAAGGAAATTCGTGCAATGATCATCATGGTTTGGTTAATTAGGCTGAAGTTAGATTAAGATCTTCACTGGCTCCACACCGAAATATTCAATATTATCATCATCACCTCAACTTATCGGTACATGGAAAGAGCCTCAATTAAAAGGCTCGTACATTCGGACGTCCCCTGAGCAAGGTACATTAGTACTGGCCAATCTTTCAACAAATTGAGCTACAGTTTGATATATCTTAGATACTCCATTATTATCATAATTATTATGATTTTTATTATATTATTATTACTTCCATATATACACTACAGTTTCAACTCTCTGGCCGTCCGTATTATCCGGCACAGTTATCGGTGTTAACAAGTGCGTTTTTAAAATAAACAAAACGCTATACATCCACTAGTAACTAACAAAAAAAAATCGATCACAAATACCTTACAACTGTTACATTGGAGACGTCAAAGCATAACTGCTATGTAAGTGGTTGGCGTATAGTACGTAGTCACATACGCTTGGTCGGTTTAGATAGCAGCACTGCTTTGATTTGGCTGGAAACAGAAAGCGTGTCAAGGGAGGTGTGTGTGAGGCGTAGCTATATGAGGCAAACCCATAGATACTGAAAATTATTTACACTTGGAATCCGTGTTATTCGGATTTTCGGTATTCCGACTGGAATTCCATCACTTAAGGCCGAATAGCCGCGACTCTAGTGTAAAAACCTCTGTAGACAAACAACTTAGCTCAGTCGGTATCATATCTACCTACTGAGCTAAAGGTCCCGGATTCAATTACCAGCCTGGCTGAAAAAGTATAGTTAGGAAGATTTGGGTTTACCCTTTTACAATAATGATTTAACGGCTTGGTGGCTGGGTGTTATGTATGTTCTAGATTTAATTTAGCTTATAAGTCATGTGCTAATATTATCAGTCAGTTCAAAAAGTTCACGTTAAACTCCTAAACAAAATTGTCTCAATTTTGTAAGCTTTAGAGGATAGATTGTAAAACACTGAAAAGAACGGTTAAAATAGCTTGGTATTAAGTATATTAAAACATATTAAATAAATTATACCAACGCTGCAACAGTTGATGGTAAAGAGGCTATCAGTATTGATTAAATTGTTTATTTAATCAAGTACAAACTTAATAAATAGGATTTGTTCATCAGTTCAAAAATTAATTTATTTGACTTAAGGATCTTGGAGCAAGGATAATGGGCAGGTTGGTCTTTTACATATCAAATCGTCACAGAATTACATATAATATCACACATATCATTGACTTTATCAATAACTTGTTCTTTGTTTGGAAAACATTTATGAAATACGCAGAGAGCTACAAAACATATTTTTTACGAATATTATTCCAAAATGTTTTTATGACAACAATTTAACACTATTAATTTTGAAGCATCATTCATCGTTATTTTGTGTATTACATTGCTTTGCATTGAATTCTATTTTGGTTCAAAGTATAATAAAAATGTTATAGCAAATATTTTACTCAATACTTAGTTTTAAATATAATATAATAAACCATAGAAAATATACAGTTAGATTTCTTGTTGGTTAATTTTGATCCTTTACAAATTAAGCTAATTAATGATATTCTTTAATTATATCATGAAAGAGTTACTTTTAGATAACTCAAAAGTTTGCCTTAAATTTTATGTAAAATATGGAAATAGCTATAATACATAATACATTATATATATGTGTGTGTACTATTTTCTAATTCAAGATTGGGTTATTTCCTTTAAAAATATTATCAACACAGACATATAGGTCAAGAAACTCATAACATGATATAATATATTTTTTATTAGGCCTAAACGTAGACGTTGATTAACTTAAACTTAAGTTTATAGTTATATTTTTATTTAAAAACCACACATGATCCATTTGGAAAGCTTTTAGTTTGTTTAAATCAAACAACCAAAATTGTTCAACAGCTCTGCAAAGAATATTTGAACTTTGTTATTTTTCATTTATATATTGAATGTTTTCGAAATACATAATATTTAGATATATAAACTGATTTGTTGTCAAAGTTAAGTATTACAGTACAAACTATTAATTTAATTTCACTGATATCACCCATAAAATATTTAAAAAATGTATCGATTGTTTATTGATATATGAACATAATATTACCTTTAAAAGATTGTGTCTTTATATTTGGCCAAGTATTTTCTTTATTTTATTACGAAAATATTTTCTTAAATAACATAACTTATTATTTACAATACAATTTTTATATCTCGAATTAATTTATGATAGAGTATATTTACAATGAAAAGTATTAAAGCTCTCCACATAGAAATACAAATCAATATTTATAACACCATACGTACATTTATACACGCTGATTCCATTTAACTTTAGAAAACACCAACACATTTTTAAATTATGAATATGTCAAGTTTTTTTAAATTACACATTACATTAAATGGCTCGTAAGTTTGGTATTTACAATCAAACAATATTTATTCACAAATGATTGTGACACATTAAAAGATGTAAGCATTATGCTTGGTTGTGTTTAAAAAAATCATAAATCAACATAAATGCTATAACCGAATTAAAGAGCCTCACTACTAGTTATCTAAAAACACAACAAGATAAATAATTTTTTTTTCTCAAATATCCTAACACAAAACATATTTTATAACCAATTTATTTTAAAATTTATTTATTTTAAATTTGTTTAACCACAAATTTGTGAAGTTATAATCTATAAGAATTTCACAATGCCTCTTATTTATAATGCAAATATTTCCTTATTTGTAATACATTTATATTGGTTCATGTAGCGCAATTATATATAGAAAAAAGTATTATACACACACTTATAACCATATTTATATTGTGCTCGTATTTTTATCTTACGTCCCATAAAGTATGATTTAATAATAACTTTTAAACACGCAGTCATACAAATTCAACACATAGACGCATTTGATTGAATTCCACATATTTACACGTTTTGATTGTACAGCAGATTTTACTTTATGAGCTTTAGTTCAAGCAATACGATGTAATTACTAAGATTTTTCTTATAAAAACGTATAGTAATTATAATTGTATTATGAGTTTATTTAGTGTAAATACTCATTTAACTTAAAAGTATTAAAATAAATTATACTTTATTTTATTCCCTAAAATAAAATTTTTCGTTAATCATTAAGAAAATATATTTAAATGTTATAAAATAACTAAATAACACACTAAATTTAAATTAATCTAATATATATATATTTGAGCAAAAACTCACAAATAGATTGCTAAAAGTAATAGCAAATGATTTTTATTGTTAATTTATGTTTCAATACAAACAATTTAATTTTATTATGTTGATCTCTAACGATTAGAGACTAACGACTCCAAGATTATTTTTAATAAAGTGGAAAAACTAAGTTTTATTATAAAAAAGTTATTATAAAACCATGCTATTGTTTTGTAAAATTGTTTCCTTTATTATTTATATTGCTTTCTTGTTTATTTTTATGGACAAGCTCACAGGGAAGTTGCACAAAAAGCAACCAGGGAGCGGGGGGTAGGGGGATATCCTCATTCAGGGGAGGGGGTACCCTGGAGGAAAAGTATTTATACAATATAAACCTAAATATCTACGTACCCTTAAAATTGTAACATATTAAACAAAATATCATATCAGGTGTAGCTAAACAGGTGCTCCATCAATTAATTATTTATCACGAAATGTGCAATATATAATTTACCAAAAGTAATAACAGAATAAATCATCAACACTCATTTCTCATATTCTTCTCTTAGAATGTATGGCCAGATATGCATTTTCTTTTTAAGAGTGGGAAATATTGTATATTAGACAATTCAATCACTAAAAAAGCAAGGTCAATAAATAGCACGTAATATTATTGAAATTTTAAAATGTAATTCTCTTATGTAAAAGTAGAGAATTTGCTAATATGTTTGGGAACTTCTCTCTTCTTAATAGATTAAACTTCTTTTTCGTTAAACATAATCAAACCTTACGAATAAGTTTACATATTATTCAAAATCACGTGCAGTATTACTTCACATTATTTTAAAAATTAAATTAAAAATATCATTTATTATGTTTAACAAGCAATATTAAATATTTTCTTATTTAATGCTGAACAAAATTCTCACATAAGTCATCACACAAATTGACTTAAGATAAAATGAGGTAGAATAATCCTGATTAAGCGAGTATGAAAGTTAAACAAAAAATATTAGAACATAGTACTCCGTTAAATGTGTGAATTTTATTTATGATTTTTTCCCCCATAATTTTCCAGAAAGTAGATTAAATTGTTTTCAAAATTTTCTTTTTTTTTAATTGATACATATTTATCAAGTAAATATTTAAAAAATATAACTATTAAAATCTTAGCTTATGCGTCGTGTCTTTTGTTATACCTTTACTCTGTATTTTATTATTAATTTTTAATCTTATATAGTGAATGTCCCTTTTTGTAATATAAACAAGAGATCCACGCTTTGAAAATATATTTACCATATATTGACGACAATATAAAAGAAATAAATGAGAAATAATAATTCTTAACCTTACATAAATTTGTTTCAATTATTTTAATATTAATGTAATAAATTTAAATAATTTAATTGCTAAACCAAGCGTTTTAGTGATAAATAACTTGTTATAGTACAATTCAATGAAATATTTTATTATAATATTAAAACAAAATATCATGGATAGTATTATGTATAACCTTTGCTTTAATAGAGTTTATTGAACACAATGACTTAAAAAATACATCATTATTAATAACAAAGTCACACTTAAAAAGTTAAACAATAATTTAAATTTTTTCTATAGGAATTATGAACAAGAGAATTGATAACATTTTAAAAGTGTAAATGGCTTAATATCCTAAGAGTTCAAATTAAAATTATTTTATAAAATATATTTCTTAGAAAAGATTTTTTATTTGAAAGGGATTTTAATTATAAAATATTAATTGAAATTGAACAGCTAATGACAAAATTGTTTATTAAACCGAGTTGTAAATTACTGAATGCAATATTTCGAACGCACCAATTCAATCAAAACATAAGAGAAAATAGATAAAACTTTATCATAAATTGAGTCAAAATAATTGATTTATTTAACTCTGAAATGTTTCTTAATACAAAATTGAATCCAAGTAAGTACTGTTTTAAATGTATTCACTTAGTCTGGTGAAATCAACAAACGAATGAATACATCTCGGATACTAGTTGGATGTATGTGGACTATCGTAAAGAATGAAGTAGTATCGAAAGAGGCAAAGATGGCAGTATTTAAAAGTGTGTTAGCACCAACATTATTTTAGGTATGTGAAGCGTGGGTTTGTCAGGAGAAACACAAGATCAAGGGGAATGCGGTTGGAATGAGCCATTTAAGAAATGTATGTTTAAATACTCGTATGGACCCAGTCAGTAATAAATGGGTAATGAAGGAGTGCGGTTTGAAAGAGAATCTAATAGGTCAATGTGAAAAAAGCGTCTTTTGTTTGTTTGGGCATGTTGAGTGGATGAGCGTAGATCGAGTGAGGAAATGAATGTATGAAGGTAGAGTGTGTGGATCAAAAGGAAGGAGTAGGCCATGTAAGACGTGGCTAAATGCTGTAGAAGAATGTTTGAAAAGCGACTCATAAAAGTTTTATGTTTGAAAGAGCATGTTTGACTCGGTGTATGGATGTTGTTGAAGTGAAGGGAGTATACATGTTTAAGGAAGTGTGGAGAAAATTAGTGAGGATGGATTAAGTTCGGAGTTTTTTTTAGCTATATGTAGTTTTTTTTTGCCTACCCCACAAGGGAACGGCGTAATTAGTTGTGTATGTTATATGCTTTAATTTTGTTGTAAGTATTAATAATTTGATGGGAAACAGATTTAAAAATTTTAGTTCCAGTCTTATGTGTCTAGAAAACTATATCCAAATATTAACTAGTCTGTAAAATTTAGCTATCAGCTTACCGATATGTGTAGAATTGAATTACGTATACACTTATTTTTAATTTCTTGGACAACTTGGAAACCCTTTAATTATACTTCAAAGTATTCTAGGCCATTCTTAATGGGATTTAGTTACTTTCATAAGTAAAACTAAATCATTTATAATCATATTTCTTAACTACCAAATATTCTTAGAGTCGTTGTTATATTTTAAATTTTAGACATATCTGTTGTTGAAAGGAATACTAAAATTCAAAATTGGATGTAGGTAGGTGAGTATCTAGAAATATTACAAATTTGACTAATATCTTTCAATTATTTCAAAAACTGTAAATTATATATACATACAAAAATATAGACAGATATAAATAAATTAATACAGAAACGGTAATCACAATAGCTCTGTTCCATATTTATAGCCAAAGGCTAAATTTTTAACAATATGAGACTATATACGTTCAGAATTAAATAAAAATTTTCTACTGGTATCCGGTGCTTTTAATTTAACTCGGATGGTCATAAGTAATCACCTTTTACAGAAATGGGAAACATATATTTCATTTTAGCCACAGGTGTGGCGAATTAGAAAGTGAAATTCTCCACGCCATGAAAAAAATTGAGAAATTAGGTTGCGCAATCGAACATGTACAACACACACTGTGTAGACAAGTTTATTGAAAACATGCATCCTTCAACTAGTCAATTAAAACTGCCTAGGACGCAAATTATAAAAAATGGTTCAAATTGAAAATGCAAGATAATTATTCCAAAATTTGACAAATTTTGTCTTTCAAATTGTAGAAACTTTGGTTAAATATCTGAGCTCAATGCAAATTTTAACTCCGCCTCCAAACTGACATCCACAATTTGAAATTTGAGTTGATTTGACTATTGTAGAGAATGTCGATCGTTGATCCAAACATAAACAATTTTGCAATGACAGATTTTAAAGTTGGTTAGAATACCTCTTGACATATCTATGACTGAAGAATTGTGGTAAATCTTAAAGTGTTCCAGTAAGCAAATCATCTTCAAGCCCCCATTCATCCAAAGATAAAAGATTGAAAATTTCTTTGCTTGAATCTGTGATATCAAAGTGGAATGAATCACGCAATAATTTAAATGTCCATTTAAAGTCATTGAAATCAGGAAAAACTATTCAAATTCCTGGAGGATGTTTTTTTCTCCAGTTCACCTCTTAACGTCTAGTAGATACCACTCCTAATTATTTTCTAATGTTATGAAGGAAATATAAAGTTACAACCAGCACACGCAGTCAAGAAAAAGTTTATTTTACTGTGAGAACTGGCAAATTCAAATTCACTACACTTTTATGGCCAATTCGTCTCTTGTGGGGATTGGCGACAGTATTTACCACGCCAGCCCTATCAGACTTCCTGAATTTCAACCCCTAGTATAGTATCTAATCTTATTTTTCTGGGACTGTACATTAGACCACGTATATTTATGTTCTGTTCTTTATGTTATAAAATGTATAGTAGCTACATGTCGACTAATACGCTATTTTTTTTATGTCAGGGACTGTACAGTAGACTACGTGTTGACAAATACTTTGTAAATTTTGTCAGTAACCGTACGACTTACGTCTACTAATCCGTTATTTATATCAAGGACTGTACAGTAGACTACGTATAAACTAAACCAATGTTTTCACTGTCGGGGACTGTACAAAAGGCTACGCATTGAACACACCTTCTATCTTTGTGTCAGGAACCATACATGTGGACTACGTATATATCTCTTTCAAGGACTGTACATGTGGACTGTATGGCGCATATTTGGAATCTCACAGGTCGTCATCAAGAGGACGGAAGTCTGGTATGGAAGCTATCCAGCTTCGACGAGTATTTCAGGCACGCGGGGATTCACCTCTCGATTGACCGTTAATAAAGTTATCTTGAGAACTCACCCCATTCTTGTGACCAAGTGGTGGGGGAAGGTGGGCTCTAGGTATTTGAAAAATAAAGCTAGGTTCATATTGGAGGCCCGCGTCTTACCACCAGTCCAAACTATCCCCATGTTTGCACTGATAAGAGTTACGAGGAATAAGATAAACTGTAGGGCAGCCTTTTTGTCGCCTGTCTGCCACGGCGGTTTCCTTACACTACATCTTAATATTCGAGGCATTCTCTATGTTAAGTTATAAGTTTATATTTATAAAGCGTATATTAACCATTAATTCCCCAATAAAAAGTAATTAAGAAACAATATTTAGAGGGCTTCATGTCATACTGCCCGTTAATATTATTTGCAGTTTGCATTAACAAGGACACATGAAGAGGGTAGTTAATTTTAAGGCAATTCGCCAGAATTATCTTGGAATGAAGATGAGGGGCAACAGATATATGTATTTTCATTATTTCAGTTTTTATTTGTAAAAATACCTTTATCTTGAAATGAAGATGAATAGCAATATATATATATATATATATATATAAACTATTTCAGTTTTACCTCAATGTTAGAAGCTTATAAAAATACCTTTGCATTTTATATTAGTAAAATTTTACTATGGAAAAAATAACACATTCAAAATATACTACTTTTGTTAAAAATATTAATTATACGATCAAGTGTGAAATGATTAATAGATAATTAATGGATATATTTTTACCGAAAAAAAATAAAAATAAAAAAAATCATTTTAGTAACACATTACTATAGTTAATTAATTGGGTTTATAGAAAATAAAAAATATATTTCCATCTTCCTATAAAAGTTGGCTTGTAAGATAAATAAACTAAAGAACAAGTCCAAATTAATAGTACAATAGCCTATCTAGTTCTTAAATATAAATAACCGTATTGTTTACTTAATTGGTTAATGGCAGGAAAATACCATTAAAATCACCATTAATTGCTTTGACTACAAGAATATTATTAATGTTCTTGAATTTACTGCTTCCTTAATTTATAAGATGAAGGTACACAAATAATTAAACATGTATTGCTGGCTAAGCTATTTTAAAAGCTTACAAAATAATCAAGGTAGCTTATAGAACATAATATGATTTAGCAGTCGAAAGAGTAAGATTTATTTTATATAAATTAATACAATGGTTTCCAACCTGGAGGTCACGGACACCTTTTTGTTGGTTTGCAAAAGTTGTTGGTTCAATAGAGCGTGCTTTGTCAAGTGAATGTTGGCATATTTATTTGTTCTCGTAGCAGGTTAGCTACAATTCTGGTTACATATGCGGCCTGAGTATTAAGACTTGTCCGACAGTGTAGTGAAATATGTTATGTCTTTCAGTATCACAGCTCTTGGTGATTTTGTTTAAATATTTGTTGTTTGAAAAACAACAACAGGGAAGCCGTTTATTATGTTGAAATTAGTATCAGATAGAGAATAGCTTTGTTGATCCAAAAGTGGTTCCAAAACATGAATCCAAGCAAAATAATTAATCTCGATTATAGTGTTTTGATCAACAGTTTGCACAAAGGATTACTGTTAGTTTATATATATAAATAAAATGAATGTATATTCTAATTTGTATTAATACTGCACACATTTTGTACGAGAAAAATAAAAGTTCGTGTACTATTACACTAAGCCATAATATTTTGTGAAATGTTGTACAAGAAAAAAAATCACATTTTATTAATCTTGGTAGGTCAGAAACATATGTATTTTAATCTATGTGGGCAGTAAGTTATTAGAATTTGGAACCAACCATTGACTTAAAACTTTATAGCGGAGTTAAATCAACACAGTTCGTCATAAATAATTGAGTGTTTAGTTATAAAGGTAATTATAAACATTTAATTACATAAGTTTTTCTTATAAGCTAATATCGGGTTAGTACTTCTCATAGGTTTTGAAATTATTAGACTTTTCCAAGTTTTTCAAACTCATTTTAACACGGTTTTATATGCAGGTATATAAATATAAATATCCCATTATTTTTACTGTTTTCCATACAATTCTTGACAAAAGAATAACAAATAAAAATGAAGAAAGATAAGAAGATAAAGCTAATAGTTTACACTTTTCTACTCTATGTACAAAAAATTATTGCGAAACAAATAATACCTGACAGTTCTAGTGATTTTTTTAAAGTTCCCCTGACTCCATGTCACAACAAATTCCCTGACATTTCTCAAGATTTTACAGGTACATACAAACCTTATAATAACTATACATAACATTTAACATTCTACGCTAGTGAGTAATACAAATATCACATATTTAAAAAAAATACTCTGAACTTTTTCTTGTTCCGACACTTCGATTTTTAATGAGTCCGATTTAGTTCAGGTTCGAGTAATTCAAATCTTGGTTTAGGTTGTCTCAATTCTTCTAATAGCCCGGGCAATCATAGAGAGTCATAGAAGGACTATAGAGCAAATACGAACATAGCTATAAGAGAATTCCAACTAAATGCTAAATAAAAAATGGCGGGTTACCTCAGTTTCTGTTGATCAGCTTATTATTAGCAATAAAGTGAACTGGATGGGAAAGCGAGTTAAACGAAGTATTTTTGCAGTTTTTGTGAACCAAATATTTTCTACGTTTAATTTGGTTTTTTGCCCGAAGAAGGTCTAATATCAAAAGTTTTTTTTTAACTTATGTCACTAGAATATTGGCATTTGATAATTAACTTTTTATATGAAGATACATGTCTTTATTTAGTTTCAGGATGCCCAAAATTACAATTATTTAAGAATGTTTGAAATTACTGTTTATAGATCTTCTACTGAGTGACACTTTATTAAGTGATTCAAAAAAGTTAAATAAAAAACAACACTGCAAAAATACTGGCCTGATCTAACTCTATTACACTTTAAATGAGGCCAATACATTGTTGAATCTGTTGTACAAATGATAGTGGTGCAGACTGAGAATCAGAGTGGTGTTTTGATTCAAAGGTATATATCTATCTTATATGCCTTTTTATATATATATATACCTGGAGCAGCTCCAGTCCTCACCACTGAATCTCTCTCTCTCTCTCTCTCTCTCCTGATATAAAGACAACCCTCCAGGTCTATATAGTGAGACGTACACTAGGAGTAGCTCCAGTCCTCACCACTGAACCTCTCTCTCTCTCTCTCCTGATATACAGACAGCCCTCCAGGTCTATATAGTGAGACATACACTAGGAGCAGCTCCAGTCCTCACCACTGAACCTCTCTCTCTCACCTGATATACAGACAACCCTCCAGGTTTATATAGTGAGCCATACATTAGCAGTAGCTTTAATCCTTACCACGGACAATAGCTGCTGGACCTCCAACTGACCGTATCCCTAGTCTCTGAAAAACGCTACGTATTTTGAACCCGGAACCCTTGTTAACGACTCGCTCTTGATCTTAAGACAAAGCGTATTCTCGTAATCAACCTTGTTCCGTTCCTTTGAATTAAATGACCGCTTCTGACTGTCCGACGATATCCACCTCGCTGACGTTACCCCCAGTCAAAGCCCCACCACTCCCCGGGGTTACCGTACCACCCCCTGCTTTTATGTGGTTGTTCAGATGAATCTCAGAAGAGGCGTTACTGTTACTCATGTCCCTCTTGCCCCCTCCGATGCCGCCACCGCCACCACCTGCTCCCCCGCCTCTTCTCCCCTTAAGACAGAACCTCGGGCCGTCTTGTCCTGACTTGACGAGCAGGAGGTGGTAGCAGCAAGACTGAAGGGTCTTCTTGAACGCCACCCGGAACTCCCTGTTGAAGTAGGCGTAGATAAGGGGGTTAAGGGCCGAGTTGAAATACCCCACCCAGAACACGGCGGCTACCACCACGGGTGGACTGTAGCACCGCTCCGGGCCGCACAGGGAGGAGATGATGTACCTGGAAACAAGAGGGCAAGGTCAGGTGGTGACGTCATCAATGCAGGGCATGGAATTTGATGACATGTCATCTTTTTATTGATATATCCCAGGCAATGTTCGTAAGTACATAAACACTGTTCACTCCTACAACCGAGGTATCATGAACAGTGTTTATGTACTTACGAACATATATGGAGGGTTCAGAGCACAAGGAGACCAAGTCCAATTTTTTACATTTTCGTGGTTTTGCATGATATACTACTATAAAAGTGAATACTTTTCAGAGCTACAAAAGATTAAGTCCATAGTTTATTATTTTGCCACTTTTGGCAGCACTTGTTGGACGCTTGTAGTCAATTCTCAATTATTTTTAGAGCACAAATAACCAAGTCTTAGAGTACTATTAAATCCATTTGGCCAATGTAGATCAGCTTGTGTCCTTACGTTTGACCTGAAAAATATTCTACCATTCCCTAAGCTAACTACTTCCATAGCATACTATAAAAGAAATTTATATGTTTATAATTTGGGTATTCATTCTTTTAACTCTGGCAAATAGTTCATGTATATGTGGGATGAAACAGAAGGGGGAATGGGCTCCTAAGATTCAGCATCATATTTGGTAAAACATTTGAAAACTCATGCTTCAACTCATGAAAATATAGTTATGGATTCCGACTCATGCACATGTCAAAATCGGAATATTAAAATGTCTCTAACGCTAATGAAGTTGACACAAGATCCTGACATGGCAGTCAAAACCATTGATCACAAATTTTTGGTGTCTGGGCATTCCTATCTTCCAAATGACGGGGATTTAGACATTATAGAAAAGAGTAGTAGAAAAAACTGTTAATTTACTCATCATAGGAATGGTTTGAAACAGTTTAACAGTCTAAACGCAAAGCTCCATCATTTGAAATAATTGTCATGAAAAGAGATGACTATTTTTCGACTGAATCACTTAAAGAGTCAGTAACAAATAGGAAAAAACCACTGAAGGCATTAACTTCAGTTGGTTAGAAATTAGATGCCTTCGATTTTAAAGATACTTTCCACTCATCTTTAAATTTAAAACATTTTTGTATCCTCTAGTTGAATTTCAGTCTGTAAATTTGGAAAAGAAATCTCCTGGTCATCGACTAGCGAATTTGCATAATATTAACCAAAGTGAACTCTATCCAAGTCAACGTGTTGTAACAGAGATTAAAAAAGAAGAATATGCAGGATGTATTGCCTTACATTCCACCTGTATTCCATGATTTTTATAAACACCTTCATGTGTGTCAAGTACAAGGTTACCATGTGAGTCTACACCTGAAAATCAAGATGAAACTGATGAATTATTTTATGTTTAGAATTTAAAAAACACTTTTTTTTTATGTTTGTGTTTTTTTTTGTAACTAAATATTTGTAAAGCTGTAATGCAATTATTTATTAATATTATTATAATGATTAAAATTATAATATTATAAATACTTTTTATTTTATTTTTGGTTAAAACTTTATTTTTTGGTATATCTAAGAAACTAATGCTCAAAGTTTTCAGAGCTCAAGTTAATCAAGTCCAAAATTTTCACTTTTTTATGAAAAAACTCGTATTAAAATAATTATAACAATTTTTTAACCATTGCCAGTGTTTAAGTTAGAATCTTATTTGTAATCAAAACAATGACCAGAGTTTTAAAATGCCCCCTAGAATTAACTATGGATTAATAACTTTAAGCTCTTATTTCTCAAAATATGACTTGATGGACTTGGTTTCCTTGTGCTCTGAACTCTTCATATATGAATGGCTAATTTACAAAACCACTAAGTCCAAATTTCTTAATTTTTTGTTTTTAATGCCATTTTATTATTAATATTCCAAGGCTAACACTTTACAAACAAAATCACTTTAGTCCATAGCCTCCTAACATTAGAAATTGTATTCTCATTCTCATGAAAATTTGCAAAACAACCTAACTCATGGATTAAAGTTGTTTTGACGATTAGCGCTACCATTAATTCTTTGTAACTAAAACTATGAATCATTGAATGAGGGGAGGTGTTTCTTGACATATTGGTATGCCTTTTTTTTAAAAATCTAAAAACATTGCAGCAAGTACTAGTTTAGTGGTTAATTGTGCAGAAGAAAGACTTAATAATATTGAGAAAAGAAGAAAAGGCGTGAAAAGAAGTGATGAATACATTAAAAATGTAATTAAAATCGTGAAATTAAAGGAATTGGAGCACGTCAACCGTGCAAACAAGCTTGTTCCATCCAGACAATCTGGACCTAATTGTGGGTAAGTATTTTCTATGTACCACGAAGGACAAGCTATAAAAAGAGCAAATGAAGTGTGTAATTTTCTTCTTCACTATATTAACAACTTTGTTAATGACAAAACTAATGAGATTTGTCTTTTCTGTGACAATTGTCCAGGCCAAAACAAAAACAACACGCTCATAAGATTTCTTATGGCGCTGACTGCACAAGAAAGATTTAAGAAGGTAAAGTTGATCTTCCCCATAAGAGGACACTTATTTTTACCTTCTGATAGACAGACTTTGTTCTAGTAAAAAGATATATGCGTAAAGTGGAGCGAATTTACTCACTGAAAGAAGTATGTGAGTTGATTGTGAGTTCAAGTTACAAGAATAAATTTGTTGTACATATGATAGAAAATAATAAAATTTTGAACTTTAAGAATTGGTGGCCACGGATCTACAAGAGGACAGCAATCTCCATCGAATCCTCTGTAAAGAACATACCAAGAGATCAGAAAACTCCTTTTAATATATCACAATGCATGGCGTTTCAGTTTAGTTCTGACCATCCTGGAAAAGTGATAGCATTTCCATTCATAGGGAGTCCTGTAACACACACTTTCATTTTTGGGAGAAAGAATAAATCTTATTAAGGATATTTCTATTGAAAAAGCATGTCTAGAAGGTTTGTGGGACGGACATACAAAATACTCTAAAATATATCCAACAAGAACATGTTGATGATTTCTATGAAACTATAGTAAAATGGAAAAACACTGATAAGGAAACTGATTAAAAAGTCAATTTTTTTAATTAGTGAAGAAGTTTTTAAAAATATTGTATAGCTGAAGGTACTAAAAAAATTTAGTTGCATTGAAAATTGATGGTTAACGAGCAAAATGTAATTTTTTCAATAATCAATCATCATTTTAAAGCTTAGTAGCTAAGAAAAAATTCAAAATAACTTCACCAGGATTAAAGTAAACAACAATTAAAAAATAATAATGATTTATATGTTGAATAAGTTAATTTAATGTTTAAATAATCAAAATTAGGCTTTTTTAAACAATAATTATTCAATGAATTTTCAAAACAACATAAGTCCAAGCACTTTTTATTTTTATTTTTAACCACCTATTTATAAAATCAATATGATTTATAGTAGAGGCAAACCAAATTAATGTTAGAGCTCTTAATAAAGGATAAACAAGAAATATATATCTAGTATAAATATTGATTAAAAGAGTTTTTTTTGTGTTTTTCTCTAAAACTACTTTTGGTGACTTAGGTGGGTTTGGAAATTAGCCATTCATATATACATATAGGAGAAGGTCCGAATTTCGACTAGGGTATAAAGTCCGACTAGCAGGGTTTGACGTACTGCAAGGTGCTACAGCCACGCGGAAAAAATAGTAAACAGTGCTCCATTACTTTGTTGTTGTTTTGTGTAAACCGCAGTTCCGCTCGCTCAACCGTGACAGTGCACTATTCAAAACTTCATTTTCGTCGATTTAAAAACTTTTTCAGATATGTAGTCTAAACTATTGTCGAATTTTGGACCAAAGCCCGAAAGGAGGCTATTACTCACCGTTTTTGTTTCAGAATGCCTAGAAAGAAGCCCAAATATGTACCTAAAAATAAAAGACGTCAATGGGGTGAAGAGGACATGGCAAAAGCAATCCGTGCTGTTAAGAAAAAAAAAGATGGGCACCCTTAAAGCATCCAAAACTTTCAACGTACCTAGTGGTACATTGCGTCATCTTAGCAAAAAGGTTGACGTATCACCTTCTAAATTAGTGACAGCTAAGATAGGAAGGAAGCCAATACTAGGAGATGAACTCGAAAAACAATTAGTTGATTATTTACTTCATATGGAAGAAAAGTTTTATGGGTTTAACCTAGGGTACCTTCGATGTATGGCATTCCAACTTGCGACTAAAAACGGCTCAACACGACTGGTGCTTTAGCCAACTACGCCACCGAGGCGGGTCGATGTATAATCTTTCCAGCTATACATGTATATTGTTGCGACAACTTTTATACTAATAGTTCAGTAGTTAAAAGTGAAAAAGATAGTGGAAGTCGAAATTTGGACCTTCTCCTCTATGTATAATAACCCGCCTCGGTGGCGTAGCTAGCTAACGCGCAAGTCGTGTTGAGCTCGACTGCCAAGGACGGGGAGATCGAGGTTCGAATCTTGGTTGGGTGAGCTGAGGGTGGTTTTTCCTATATGGTTTTCCACTCTCCCTCCACGCAAATGCGGGTTTACTTCCTCTAAATTCAACCTTCCCAATTCCTAACCCGTCAATGTAGTTAGTACTTAAGCGTATAACACGAACGGTTAGTAAGACGTGGTGCTAAGTATTATTATTATTATATATAATAATTTTAGCTCTAATTTTTTTAGATTGCGTGCTATTACAGTTATTTCTAAGTATTTTAGGTATTTTTGAGTGGTTTTTAGGGGCTTTTGAGTCATACTTAAGCATTTATATTTTTTTTTATTGTATGACATATATAAATGAGAGGTACATGACATGCAGGTTCGGTCACCAAAGGTTTAGATTAGTAAACGCGCTGGTGGCCTAAGGTACACCATATGAGGTATACGTCGTACTTGCAATGAGTTTATTTATTACGAGTCTTTGTTTATAATTATTTTAAGTTAATTTTTGAACATTTGAAGTAATTTTTATTGTTGTGTTTTTATAGGTCATTTTTTGATAATTTTTAAGTCACTAAAATTCGGGATCATAATCATCTTCTTAGAAAATTTTCCTCATATTCCCCCCCCCTCCCCCCCAATCTCGTCTTACTTAGTAACGTATCCGCTCTAATTTTACACATAGATTAAATACTTTTCTATCCACAACGTTTTAGTATCCGTTTTAGTATACGCCTATTTACTAAGTTAATCAAATGTGTTAGGAATGAGGAAGGTTGAATTTAGAGGAAATGAACCCGCATTTACGTGGAGGGTAAAGTGGATAACCATCTATGAAATACCACCCTCAGTACACCCGACCGAGATTCGGAACCGAATCTCCCCGTTGTTGGAAGTCTAGTCTATTACTAACGTGACTTCTTAGCTAGACTATCCGGACACCGAAGCAGGTTAAATACGTTACCCGCCTCGGTGGCGTAATTAGCTAACGCGCCAGTTATGTTGAGCTAGACCACCGAGGACGGGGAGATCAAGGTTCGAATCTCTGTCGGGTGAACTGGGGATGATTTTTACTAAATGGTTTTACACTCTCCCTCCACGCAAATGCGGGTTCAATTCCTCTAAATTCAACCTTCCCAACTCATAATCCATTAATGTAATTAGTACTTAAGCGTATAGCCCGAACGGGTAGTAAGATGTGGTGCTAAAAAAAAAAAAGAAAGTTAAATACGTTAGGGAAATAGGGATGAGGAAGGTAACATTTTAGAGGAAATGTACCTGTATTTGCGGGGATAGACCATGAGAAACAATCTAGGAGGGAAAAAACCCATCCTCATTACATCAGACTGGGATTTGAACCCGTGAACAACCCGTCACTGGAAATCCAATCTTAACACGAGTGTGACGCGTTAGACCATGCTACCACCGATGAGGGGTTTCTCTTGCTCCACGTCTTACTGCCCACCCTGGTCATCTTTATTGATAGTGTAGATATGAGGGAGAGTGGGAGGAGAACAGGAAACATCACATTATCACCTGATGGGGACTCGAACCACAGCCACCCCCACACGTGCACACAGCGCGAGTAATAAGGATTTATACACATAAGAATGGCGTGGTTGAAGGTTAATACCGGCATACTAAATCACTTGTATTGGTGGGCACGTGGGCACCATGTCAGCCTCATATAGCCTGGTTTATCAGTGACAGAATTTCAGGGGTTTTAATTTTGGTCAAATATGCATGGGGAACTTTTTTTCGCAAATGGTCTTCTATTCTAATCCAACAAAAATGTGGGTCCATTTCTTGTAAACTCTCTATTCTATTGGAGTAGTTGATATGCATATTATACCAAATGAGTAAAAAAGACACGGTGCAATACATAAATATTTATGAATGAACTGTTCTGAAGTGGAAAGAGAGAGATCATTGATTTATTATTATTACTACTATTATTATTATTGTTTGTTGGAAATATAAAACTACTTTTGTTTTTTTATATTTTTAAACTAAACTTTTATAAAAAAAAGTTCGGATATAAATTAAACCACAAAATGTGAGTGACATAAACATCTGCATTTGTGAAGTGCTTACGATGAAATAATATGTACTTTTAGATCAGGGGTTGGCAACCCTTTTTAGGGCCCCGATCGATTTTTACATTTTATTCAAGGTCCCGCAATCACCCTTATTTTCTCAACTCTACTTTAAATGCTCTTTCCCCTCCCCCATACTTCTTATATTTATTCCTTAAATTCAATATTCCCTAAAATACCTATGCCCCTGCTTTTATAAAAATTACATAAAATAAATAAAATGTAAACTTCATTTAACCTGAAAGGTAGCAGTTCTTACCTTGACTGATTGCACTAGTTTTCTTACGCGATCGACTTAAAATTTCTGTGAGATCGACCGGTCAATCGCAATCGACCTTTTTCCGACCCCTGCTTTAGATAAAATACTCAATCAATGAAACCAGTGAAATTTTTTTCATACAAAATAGCCCTATATTAAAAAGAATTAAAAACACCATGACATTTTATACTATTCACATTACAAAACAATCAATAAGATGACAAGATAAACTTTATGATCCAGACTATACAGGCAGGGTTTATGTACTGTACTTGCTAGTTTTACTAACACATATCTGCGAGGTCAGTTTTATTTACATCACCACGTCTTACTACCTCTTCAGTTTATACGCATATATGATAACTCGCTTTGATCGTTGGGGGCTCCGCCTCTAAACCCCCCAGTGGGTTTTCTTTGCAAGTGGATGTAAACTAATGTTATGCCAGCATTGTTTTGAACGTAACAACTTAAAGTTACCGGTATTGTATTGTATATACCGCACCGACTTTAAAGTTGCTCCACCATTTTGATTTTTTTTCGGGGGTTACATTAAAAAAAAAAACTTTTTGGAATTTTACCGTCGGTTACAGGCTAGAAGCTATAAGTTTGCCAAATTTCAAGTCTCTAGCTCATCTGGAAGTAGGTAGATATTAACGTCAGTGAGTGAGTGAGTGAGAGAGAGAGCCAGCCATGTGGCTTTATAGTCGTATAATTACTCTAATGGGGCAGGGGTGAGGAAGGAAGCATTTCATAAGTACTCTACGCGACTTTGCATGGATGGAGAGTGGAAAATAATTGAGGAAAAAACAATCTCACTAAAACCAAGCGTGATTCGATCCCCGATATCCCCGTCATTGGAAGGCCAGTTCAACACAAAAGTTACGCCTTAGACCATTTGACCACTGAAGCGGGTGACTTGATTCAAATCCCTACTAGAGTATTTGGGTAAATATTTAAACTTGAAAGTGGATCAATTAGATTAAATAATTAATATATATTATATATTTTGTCGAACGTATTAGGAAAAATTAAGCGTGTCAGGTTTTACGCATTTATATTAATTAATTGCGTTAATGTGTTAGGGACGAGGAAGGTTTAATTTATGGTAGGTGTACTCGTGAGCCGAGTTTCCTAGTCTCTTTTCTTTCGGTGTGCGTGCGCAGCGCTGCGCGTTTATTCCTCCTGCGCGGTTGGCTGCGCACGGTCTCGATCGAGCCCTGAGACTCGGGTTTCGAGGCTCTTTGAGACACTCTGGTTTTGTACTGGGTTAGTGCACGCTGAGCCGTACTTTGTCAGGGCGGAGGCAAGCGACCACGAATGCACGTGTAGTCGGTTCTCGGGTGTGTGTGAACTTACTATCGTACGATATCTTTAACGTGAAAGCGGTCTCGGCTCAGCAGCTGGTGAACCAGCGCTTCGGCGCCGCAACACCACCGGACTCGTGGCCCGGGGCAGTTTCTAGGTGAGTACCTAAAACTTAAACCTCACACAGAAGGGTGGGATGATCCGTTTCAGGCCGGATACCCAGGGAGGCGAGAATTACGGAGGGAATTTTCTTGACCCCGGGTATGACTGGGTATACGTGGGCGTGGAGATGAGGTCTCAGTTCAACGTTTGATTGTATACCCAGGACTAACCTCGGGTTAAGGTTAAGCTTTGAATAAATGTAAAGAAAGAATATCTCTCGAGTTCTCTTTCATTCCAAACCCCGGAGTAACGCCAATGACTTACCGCGGCCGAATCTGGGTCGCGGTCCCCCATTTAACCCCGCCGGTGTCAACGGATGTAGACGCGGGCCGTCCCCACAAGTAATAAAAGCAGTCCACGAGTGGTGTGGGCACAATCTCATTTCCGTGTAGGGAGAGTGGAACCCCATCAAGGAAAAAAAAAATCCCCTGTACACTCAAGCGGGATTGGAACTCCAATATCCCTTTCATCGTCAGTCCATCTATTGTCAAAAATGATTCCTTAGACGATTTTACTACCAAAGTGGGTAAAATTATGTTAAATTAATTATGTACGTTATTGTGTGATGTGTGATCGTATATTTTACGTCCAAATACTAAAATAACTATCCAACTAAAGGTGATGAAATCAAAATAACTTTGCATTTCAAAGTGCCTGTTAAATGTTTACACATTTATTAATCTTAAGGCGGGGTTGAAGTGGATGAGAAAGGAGGTCAGTGTTTTCGCAGTTTTTTTGGATAGCAAAACCATTTTTTTTACCAAAATAAATCAAATCATTCTCAAATAGAAACATGGAGTTTAATTCTCTTCAAATGGTGTTATCAACATTTGTTGAATATCTGTCAAGTGTCCTGGAATTTAATGATTACATTTCTCATTAATTTGAAAGGCTTCTCATCTGATAACGCTATGCTCATGACAGATATTCATACAACTGTTGATATCACCACTTGAAGAAAATTAAACTTTATGTTCATACTGGAGCAATATTTGATTCCTCTTAACCAAAAAAAGTTTTGATATAAAAACTTAAAAAAAACAAACCCTACCTTTTCTCGCGTCCCTTACTTTACTCCCACCCTGAGGTAGACGTCTTTCTTTTTTGTGGTTTCCCCCCCCCCTAACACGTCATACTACCCATTCGGGCTTTACCCATTACGTTTAGTAAAATACATGCTTAGTAGACCCGGCTGGGATTAGAACCCCAACCTCCTCGTCAATAGGAAACCAAGAGAAGATTAACCTGTAATTTAGTCCTCGTCCCCACTGACGCGACGCGGGTGACGACATGCTATAGTTTCGTGCGCGGACGAGTCAAAGTTTGTAAACCATCCCGGAGTGCTGGGTGTGATGATGTTTCCCGGATCCGCGTAGCTTCAAACTCACTTCAAGTTTCTAGAGAAACAAGCCTTACAAAAGCTAATTGCGAGCAGATTAATTAGACACAGCCCCCATCCCTCTCACGTCACCCCTAGTTTGCCAAGTGGGGAACTATAACTCACATATTCTCACATTACCAAACTTTGTTACGACAAATCTAGAAACTTTTCAAAAACATCTCATTTTTTACACTTCATAGCAACACAGTTGGTGGCACATGTGTTTATTGATGTGCTGCGAGAGAGAGTGAGAGGGAGGGGGATGGTGAGGGGGAGGGGGAGGAAGAGGGAGGATAGAGGAAGAGGGAGGATAGAGGAAGAGGGAGGATAGAGGAAGAGGGAGGATAGAGGAAGAGGGAGGATAGAGGAAGAGGGAGGATAGAGGAAGAGGGAGGATAGAGGAAGAGGGAGGATAGAGGAAGAGGGAGGATAGAGGAAGAGGGAGGATAGAGGAAGAGGGAGGATAGAGGAAGAGGGAGGATAGAGGAAGAGGGAGGATAGAGGAAGAGGGAGGATAGAGGAAGAGGGAGGATAGAGGAAGAGGGAGGATAGAGGAAGAGGGAGGATAGAGGAAGAGGGAGGATAGAGGAAGAGGGAGGATAGAGGAAGAGGGAGGATAGAGGAAGAGGGAGGATAGAGGAAGAGGGAGGATAGAGGNTGAGAATAAATTGAGTTAGTGAGTTAGACCGTTAGCGTGTGTGTGTGTGAGAGAGAGATAGAGCGACCCGTCCTGTGGGTTATGGAGGTGGGCAATACTCCTAGGGTCCCCAAGTTTGATTCCACGTGCAAGCGCTTAATATATGTAATTGAAGCTTTGTTAATGGGCTTATCCTGTCTCTCAGATTGTACAGTCCTGCTCCTAAAAATGCCCAGTTTTTGTTGGAACTTTGGCTGAAAAGTCGGCCATTTTCCACTATTAAACTGTGAACTGGGTGATTGGTATTAAGTATGATTTACTAGGTTGGGTTAGTATTTTTAGATTAATTTTTAACTGTTTATTTAAAAAGTGCGAGTATGATAAAACTACATGGTACTAGCCCCGAGCCATATCGACCAAGTGGCCGCTGCTTGTTGGCGAAGATAGTGCCAGCATCCGCGAATAGAGGGTGTCATGTGGTCAGTACAATTATCCTCCATAAATTAAGCTCAGTTTTCTAGACTGAAGACGCTACTTTTTCGTTCAAGTTGCTGCTCATTTTACATCACAAGGCTGAGCTGTAATTCACTACTTCACATAAAATCTGGAAGCGCTGGTGATCGAACCCGGGACTTTTGGAGTCAGGAGCTCTGACCACTAGAGTACAGAGGCGGTCCTCAGGGGTATTATTTTTATTACTATTATTTAATAGTTGCGTTCAACTCAAGGGCTATTAATCGCTTGGTCGAAAGTGTTAAATAAGAGACGGGTAAATAGTGAAGACTCACCCGTCTTAGCTTAGAGGGTGAAAGTGCGAAACTCGCGATGAAATAACATACAGAAAAACATATTTAATGAATCCAAACGAGATTTGAACCTCGACCTTCTTATAAAAGATCTGTTGAGTCCAATGAGAATGTAAAGCTGGATACACAACTAAAAATGTATTAAGATTGAGCTTATTTGAATGTGTGACACTAATAATTTAAGGGTACAAAGGGAAATATGGGAGATTCGAATTTTAACTCAAATTGAGTTAATGCTGCCATCTTTTGGACAGTAAAGAGACCTTTCTAATGCACCTTAGATTAAGTTCAAGAGAAAACTTAAATATTTTACACTACACACCCCACCCCGTGGGCAAATCTGTCAGGATGGCTTAGGGGGTTGGGTTAGGTAGCGTCAAATAAATGTGTGGGCTCACTAATAGTTGTTTGTTGAGTAATATCTAATTATAATAGAGAGTGTGTGATGTAGATTAACAGAATTAGGAAAGGTATTCACTACTGTCAGTGTACTAACATTCAATAGTCCTCTCGTTGACCTAACCTGGATGTTACGTCTCTAATTCCCAGCGATGGTTTACAAAGCTCTGACTATGAAGTGACTCAAGGATCACTAGACTGTTGAGAAGTTTGGGTGACCTGATATCCACTGTGTAATGCAGAAACCCCGGAATATTATTCCAGACTGGTCACTGACTAGGCAGTGACAGTATTCAAAACACAAGAAGAAAAAATTTTTAATTCAACTCTTCAGTCATCCCTTGAGATTTAATATTTTCCTAAAACATGTGTATAGTGTGTGACTTTACCCCTATTCCACCTGTATCCTTCAATTCAAAGTATTGTAGGAAATGAGATTTAATACAAAATTAACTCTAACCTCTAAGTGGTAAATGTTTTCGCTCAACTTTTCCAACATTTGTAGGATTAAGTTATTTTGACCAGCCATTCAGGAAGAAGTATTTTCCTGTGAGTGTTAAAATGTTATTGAGCTGTGTGATAAACTGTCATCAGCTATATTTGTATGTAACTATAAGATGTGAAAATGGAACACAATTATGCAAGCAATATGATTGCTGTGGAGCGGGAGGCGTTTGATAAAATGATTACGTAACTAATATTTAATCTAATAATAGCGGTATACCGGTTTACCTTTTACAAAATAGGCCACTAGTTGAGTTCGTCATATTGTTTAAACACTTGCTAAAACCCTTAGCTAAAAGTTCACTTTTGGTAAAATTAAAAAAAAATGTTCAAACAATATACTACTGATTTCATCTAATGGCCTATTTTGTAAAAGGTTAATCTGTAGGCTGTTATTAGATTTTAAAAAAAAACATTTTTGTGTTTCTATGTTTGTTTTTTAATTGTATGATGAGCCTAACACATTAGACCACTCGGCCATAGCCAGGCACCTGCTAGAACTGTAAGGACTGCTGGAAACTGACCACAAGAAGAAAGGCATGGGTGAGGATTGCTGGGAACTGACTTACCACAAGAAGAAAGGCAAAGGTGAAGACTGATGGAATCTGACTTACCACAAGAAGAAAGTAAGAACTTCTGGCAACTGAGTACAAGAAGAAAGTTAAAGGTAAGCACGGCTGGGAACTGACCACAAGAAGGTAAAGATAAGCACTGCTGGGAACTGATCACAAGAATATAAAGATAAGGACTGCTGAGAACTGACCACAAGAAGAAAGGCAGCCAGCACGCCAGGAAGGCGGACATGATAATCCCCAGCGTCCTCGCGGCCTTACGTTCCCGCTTCATCTTACTACTGGTGGCGATTGGCTCGGCCTCCGGACCCAGGACGTCCTTGTTGCCGTTGATTGGCTGTTGCAGTGACGTCAGACCGGCGCTGATACCGTTTATCTGCAGGTGTTTGTTCAACAAAGCCGCAGCAACTTTGCTCCTGAAACAAAAGTAACCATCATTACATCGTTTGGTAAGCTGTACATTTCCAAAAGCTATATAGTAAAAGGGGATAGGGCTTCTGTGGAGTGAAAGAGGTTACGCAATGATGAGTTACATATACTGTACTCATCACAATACATTGTTAGGAAAATCAGTCTCGCATATTACGGTGGGAAGGACATGGAGTGTAAATGGGAGAATATAGAACAGTGTTCAGGGTAATGACTAGAAAACCCAATGGGAAGAGACCATTGGGAAGACTTAGACGCAGATGGGAGGATAACATTAGAATGGACCTGAAATAGATAGGGTGTAATGAAGTGGACTGGGTAGAACTAGATCAAAATAGGGATAGAGCGTCATATAGTGCACTGGATAGAACTAGTTCAAGATAAGGATAGGGTGTAATGAAGTAGACTGGATAGAACTATCTAAAGATGGTTGTAATGAGGTATACTGGATATAACTATGTCAAGATAGTGATAGGGTGTAATGAGGTGGACTGGATGGAACTATCTCAAGATAGGGATAGGGTGTAATGTAGTAGATTGAATAGAGGTATCTCAAGATAGGGATAGGGTGTAAAGAGGGGAGGTGGATATAATTAAATCAAGAGAGAAATAGGTGCTATGAGGTGAACTGGATATGACTAGCTCAAGATAAGTATAGGGTGTAATGGGGTGGACTTTTATAAGTGTGCCAATTAACTTTCGAGTTACTAGTGCCATACAGTAAGTGAGCAAGTAAGTCTATTGCACACACTTAACGCTCTCCCTCTTCTCGCTCAATTCATTATTACCGATGTGCGTCAATAAAATGAGTTCAATTGCTCAAATTTCTTTTGAAACTGACATATACATTTATATTTTCATAAGGAACAGTCTTTTATCCACATGTATATACAAATTTGATTCGATTCGATTTAATCTTAATGTCAACAAACGTAAAATATATTTGCCTTGTGGTCTGTACGTAATATACCCTTCGTTTACCTTGTAAGGTAGCAAGTTTTTCTTCCAATATTTTACTATGTTGTAGCTCATAAGATAGGGTCATAGTATAACCCATCAAGGTAAGACTGCTACCTTTCAGGGTAAAAGGAGTGTATGTAAACACTCTTCAATTCACAAATCACAATAATAACAATAGAATAAACCTCAATCTTTTTATATTCGCTCAGTATTTTTTCAAAGTCGAATCCTATTGAAATTCATTTCCTGAATCATGGTCATTAAATAGTTTTAAACATTTTTTTATCTATGTTTGGACGAGTTTATGTCATAAAGATTCTTTTGAACTTTTAAGAAAGACCAATCAGTTCAAATATATTATTATTATTTTAACATTTTGTGTCTATTGGATTACTAAAACATTCGTGTTTGTAGAGCAATAAATTTGTTTGATAAGTTTTGGAGTCGATTCAGTAATACTATTTGGGGTCAAAATTAGTCTTAAGAATTATTTCTAATATACGATTTGAATTTCACTTTAATAATGCGTTGTATTCTCAGCAGTTCTTTAATATTTGTTTTGAAGATATTTACATCTGATGAGAAATTTGTTAAATAAATAAAATCACAGTCAAATTCCGCTATACCTATGGCAAATATTCAAGAACTGTTATTATGTGTATAGAACTAAACATATCTACTGGAGCGCTATTAGGCCTATATTTATTTTGGTCAAAAACATTGATTTATTGTTGTTGCCGTAAAAACTAAAAAACTTACTAACCTTAGCTCACACCCTTTCATCTCACCTTAAGAGTGGGTCCCTAAATAAAATATTGAAAATAAATTTTTTTTGGGGTAAAAATTTGAAACGTTTTGGTTGCAAAAATTGTTTGAATGTTAGGCTGAAGTAATTCTCATTATTTCACAGTTCCTTTTCCATAAAAGCTGATCTCTTGGGTATTTTGTTCCTTCTCATGAACGAAAACAACTGTTCACATTCGAATGTACTACAAAACGTTACACATATTTGGTGAACAAATTACATATTTTTGTTGATGTTACAGATAAATCCCTAGTGATGAGAAGTAAAAATTTGTTACTCAAACCTATCAGGATATAATTTCCCAGAATTAGGTACAATTCCCAAATGTCACATTTATAAAGGGTATTATTATTATTTATTATTATTATTATTACTAGGTGTTTTGTCTTACGACATGTCTGTTCATTTTCTCAGTGAACTTAGACCGCCAATGGGCCCTGTCCTCTGCCTTTTCCTTCAGCTCCCAGAATGTTCTTCTTTCCTTCAAGTTATCTAATATTTGAATCCCCCTTCTTCCTTAGCTCCTCTTTCAACCAACCTTTCCTTCTATGACATTGTGCAGAAGACAGTTCCTCCGAAGAATGTGTCAGATACAGTTTGCTTTGCACTGAAGAATGGTATATATGACATTTATACAAATAATAATCTAGTCACATTGTATTTTGGTTCATCATAAGGTGTATGGTCCGACATAATCGGGGAAACGGCTGCAAGATTAATATGCCTGCTCTAAAGTTTTGTCCTGTACCCAGGACGTACCTTAGCTGATTATTACTTTTTACAAACAAATAAAATAATTAGTTGTTTTTAGTGGTTTTAACTTTACCATTTAGCATTTCGTCTGTATGTCCAAATCTTTGCTCCGCAATTATTGTTAATTCTCTGACCAGTTTTAATACAATTTTGCAGGGACATTATTTTAACCAAGGCCGAACAAAGTACTGTACATACATGTTTTTTTAATTCGGTTATCCGTTTAGAGATGGCGGCCAACCAAATATATTCCTGTTTATTATGCAACAACTCCCAAATGGGTGGGCCAATTTTAACTAAATTTGGCAGGGACATCCCTTGAACGTAGTCCGAACGATGTATTAACAGTAATTTTTTTTTATAAATATGGTTATCCATTTAAATAACGCGGCCACTCAAAAAGAGTTTTCATTTAGCAGCTTATCTCATATGATTCTAATTTGAAATGATAAGCCATCGATCGAGCACTTATGAAGTATTTTTGTAAATTTTGACTTCTATTTCGAGACTGAGGTTGTAAACTGGGTGAAAAATGATTATTCTCTATGAAAATAATGTACTAATGAATATAGTTTTAAATTATTTTTTGTCCTACTCGATCGTCAAGAGAAAATATCAAACAAAAATCTCTGTAGAATTTATAGGAAATATTTCAACTTGAAATCCAAAAAGAAAGGTTAAGATTGTATTAACGATAAGAACGTCACATAATTATTAAATTAATGTACTAGATTTTTTGAATCAATTGGGTAAAGTCTACTTAATGTTCACATAACTACTGGTTTTACATTTAGCACAAGGGCCTGGGTTTGGAGTCAAGCATAGCGCATAATTAATAACAAATAGTATATAGCATACAGTATGCATACATTTTAGATGCATTTCTTAATGAGTATGTTCACAACAGAATTATAGTATACAGTGCGTAATTCCTTAAGTAGATTGAACTTAACTTTTTATGCACTATGTATGGACTTGAGGACAGGAAACCCTTGGACTTAAGATGTATTAAGCAATCGGAATATGAGGAGGAAGCCCTGGTCAATTAGAACGCCAGTGTATACTGAAAACAAAAAAAAACTTCTTTTCATTTTTACTTTCTCTTGATCTCTCGGAGAAAGAAGTATTAGGATCGCCAAAAAATTAAAACTCGAGATTTCTTTTTATAAATGTCGACTTTCATGACCCCTACCTGATACCTAAAAAGTGGTTTTTGCGATGCTGTCTGTCTGTATCTCGGCATAGAACCAAAATAGGTTTTATCGATCGAGATTAAACTTGGTATCTATATTTTTAATAAGTTTACCCTGAAGAAATTTTGGAATTAGATATCTAAAGAGCAAAAAGAGAAAAAAATTAATCTCTTGAAGTCTGCTCTAACGAATTTAATCACATTGTATATCTAGGCACTGTTTAAAGTTACAAACATAGTTTTAAGGGTGTTTTACATAAGTGGAATTTTCCAATTGTGATTAGATCTCTGAGACTATTTAAGATACTAAATAACATATCAGTGTAAAGTTGTGGTACTACTAAAGATAAAAATCTTTAATTTAAATATGTGTATGAAATTAATAGTTTCTGAGCCATAAGCAAATACATGTATAATTTTTACTAAGACCTTTAAAATATGACATTGATTGTTATACTGTTTGATGGACAGTGTTATTCCTCTTTTCTCAATTTGGTGTTGTAACTATATATATATATATATATATATATCAACCAGTCCCTCCACTGATAGATCGCTAGTGATAAGTTTTCAGCCATGCCGATAATTGAACTCGAGACCACTGTTCAGTAGAAATACTTGCTACTGACTTAATTAACTAAGGTGTATGGTCATCCTCTTAAGCTGTAAGTTAAAGTTTAATAAAAGGAATACACAAATAAAACAATTTAAAAACTTGGCAGTGCTTTGCATACACATTTTCAAGTTTTTCCATAGGAATGTTTGTACCAAAACAAATCAATATAAGCAAGCAAAAAAAA
>CABFWB010001681.1:101009-112300 GCA_902151455.1 Timema bartmani
TCGCTCGCTCGCTCGCTCGCGCGCTCCAGTCTGGCCACCTCTCATTACAACCCATGTATTCTATTTTATATTTTAGTCGCTCGCGCGCTCGCTCGCTCGCTCGCGCGCTCAGTCTGGCCGCCCCCTAACTCATTTTAAGATAATGTCATTGTCCTTTCCTATCGACACCTATACAAATCTCTTCAGAAGATTGATCACTATTTGAAGATTCGAGATAATTTCCATAATTGTCATATGTTCTGGTATTTGATTCTTCATCTGAAATATACAAATAAGCAAATTACTATATGGTTTATGTTATTTATATTAGTTTTGAAAGATTTTAAAATTTGACGTGTTTTTTTTACATAAAATGTTTATGTATTTTTGTTTCATACTTAAAAATGATATATTTCTAAGCTTACGCTGCGTATTCTAGAATGAAGTCTCAGGTTCGAATCCTGACCGGCTCAAATATACGCCTTGATCGTTCTCAATACGCGTGTCTTACTTATTCGTGGGCGCCAGACTCTGTTGTCTTATGTTCGGGTGCCAGGTATATCCCAACTACATTAGGAGAGGTGGTAACTGATAGCTAGTAAATGTTAACAGATCTACGCTACTCTCATTTTATGTCCATTCGTCAAACCCCATGATTTGCAAGATCATAAGTTGATTTGTTGTAACTTTTGGCAATCAAAACTTCTGAATATTGATAAGAAATGATAACTATAATTATTAATAAATTGGTTCATTGAGCTATAACTTTAATTAACATGTAAAGGGTACATATTGCCTTTACATTGTTATACTAAGAACTGATGATTATCTGCCTGCTGAGTGGTTAGGGTTTCATGCAACACCTATTGACTGCCTAAAACCAGTCGGGAGTGCTTTATGAAGATCCTATTGACTGCCTAAAACCAGTCGGGAGTGTTCATGCAGATCCTATTGACTGCCTAAAATTAGTCGGAGTGCTTCATGCAACACCTATTGACTGCCTAAAACCAGTCGGGAGTGCTTTATGCAGATCCTATTGACTGCCTAAAACCAGTTGGGAGTGCTTCATGCAGATCCTATTTACTGCTTAAAANGGGAGTGCTTTATGAAGATCCTATTGACTGCCTAAAACCAGTCGGAGTGCTTTATGCACTTCCTCATTGGTCGAATACTTAAAAGTGAGTGCCTTTCTCATTGTACCTTGTGTAATTTCACTATCTTTCCATGGGCCTCCAGGAAGGCTGCACCAATTTCAAGTCTGCTCGGACAACTTCCTATTTTAAAAATAATTGTTCCAAGGGCTGAACTTTCTGTTTAAAGCAACACTCATAAGCCCGGTGTTTGAGGGAAGTATTTTATAACGGCCATTTAATTTAAACAAAACTGAGTTGTTTTTTTGTCAAAGTGATAAACCATCACATAAACAATTACATTGTTCCCCCTTTGTCCAGTTAGAAAGTGAGAAAAGGAGACTAAAATGTCTCACTCTGGGGACGAGAGCTTGTAGATTTTATGTTATATGTTATAATACATATTTTCGAGAAAGCATATGATAACAATACCTTAAACATTTACCGGTAATACGGGTCATTAACAAAAACAGGAACATATCCATATTTTATATTAGATGGGAGCTTAATGTACACTTTTTTCTTACGATTTTTAACAGAAAGTAAAAACTTGTAGAAAATTCATTCAGCTGTGGACAAGATGAGTAAAATTTGAAAGAAAAGGTGTATTGTTAATACAGGTTGTTTCAATGAAAGCGTACAAAAATCAAACAGGACATAGGTGAAGTTCTACCGGACATTTTAAGAGAGTGAACGTGTGGTCTGCTAAGTGGGATATGCTCCTAAACATGTCTAACACTGTTACTGATGTTCGGTTTATTTACAGCCAATCATTACATTTAATTTAAGATTCTTCAAATATCTTTTCGATTTAATTTTTACTGTAACATAAAAATACTCACCCTCAATTTCATCTTGAGCAGTATCAAGATTATGGCTCGCAATCACGTTGTTCTGAAATTATTGTTCATCTATTATTATTTGAAAATATAACATTTTAACACAATTATCTATAATAATGAAATAAAGTGTTTGTTTGTGTATTTTTTTATTCGTGTGCGATGCCCAGCCAAATCTACGGTACGCAGAGATCTGAAATTTTTAACATAGGTGGAAGGAAAAGTGTCCGAATGCATCTCGAAGCAGGATTTTTAAATTTTTAGTTAGCTTTTTAACTAGGCTATTTTTAACAATGTCTGGTTTAAAATTACGTTTCAGAGATATGGGCACCACGGGGCTTGTATAAATTTTATACCACAGCCACAGGCAACGCCGTGCGGGATTGTTAGTTTGAAATAAATTCATGTTTATTTTTGTTGATTAGTGAAAATCAAAATCTAAACCAAACAAAATCATTACATAATACAGTAAATTTGATTAATATTTATCAAAGTATAATTTTATTGGAACTAGTTTTATTATACAGAATTCTCATCCTTCTAGAAATAAACTAGGCATATAAGTACCAAAAACATCTAGCTAAAATAAGCAACTTTAACATTTATTGATTAAATTATATTTATCTTATATAATTTAATCAAAGTGATAATTGTTTTAACCTACTACAGCATCTAATAGAGTAATATGTCTTTCACTAATTTGTGTTTAAACTTGATCAATATTTAACAAAGTTGATGTTTACGTAACTGGGCTTTCATTTTTATTACTGTTTCAAAGTGTAGTAGGTTTTAATATTACCTTGTTTTATTTAACTCAAAATTTATAGATATAATAAGAATGAAAGCACTATCAATTTAATCATTTTTATAAATATTTTGTAATAGATGGATAGTTTTCGATATTTTGACTATTATAAAGATTTTAGTTCCATTTATTTGATAGACATTTAATAATCAATTTTAATATATTTGACATAACCATGAATTTAATAATCATTATGCATCTTTAAAAAATATTTAAATGTTTACTGACTTACAAATTTATTCAATTTTATCAGTTTGGGCATTTTTTATTTTGTCTTAATATTCTAAAAGCTAAAGTGTGGCGAGTTTAAAAAGTATACCCTACTGTGAGCTAGCATAGGTCATGACATTTTTAGCCAATTTGAATACATTTGATGATATATATTTAAATGTTGAATATTTGCATATATGTTTACTATAAATACATTTTAAGTTCTAGTAAAAACATATTTAAAAAGGGTACTTGTAAATTGTGAGTCAACATAGATCAATAATATTAGTATTATTCAAGTGTATTTTAAAATGTTGAAATAATGTTTATTTATTTTTAAAGAGTCATAAGCCATAGAAAAGAAAACACAAATACCATAGTTTTAAAACATTTGGCCTATGAAACGAATGCTAAATAATGAGAATACTTTAAAATGTATTAGCCTACTTAATAAAATTTCACGTTACCAATATTCAGACTATTTGCCATATTTTAAATCTGATTCTTACTAAAAATAATTTACCCAACCCACAAATAATTAATAATTGTTTAGTAATTATTAATTATTAGTTCTTAGGCTGATTTCAATAGAATTTATAGATATATACATATATTTATGTATAAATATATATACACATATATTTATGTATAAATATATATATACACATATATTATGTATAAATATATACACTCCATTGAAATCAATATATAGATATTAATATATCTTCACTAAATTGCCACTTTTATATGGATGTATACTTGTATGTGATATATATTTTATAGGTTAATGTAAAATCACATTTATGGTAGTTTATTGTAAAGCTAGTTTCAATGTCATAATACAAAATAAGTTTGTTTGTTTTTAATAAACAAAGTAAATTCAATATTCTAGCATGCATAGGTTTGTTCAGTAAACGTAAAATAAACGAGTAAAATATTAATAAAAAATATTACCTCTATCAATAGCACCACAGTCATAGTTATTATGACCCTCATAGCTGACATTATAATTGGTATATCAATTTTATAAAAAATCTTGTATAGTGGGATTAAATCTATGTTTAAACCACACTCATTTTAGGGTGAATGGTAAGATCTACTTAAAATTAAATGATCGTTGTGTTTAAATCAAGGTTTTGCTTATTACATTAGGGAACAACCTATTTTACCTTTATATGCATGTTATAGAGAGTAAAAATAAAACTATTCTCTAAATCTTAATGTTATAAAGTGAGTAAAAGTTACATTTTGATCACCCTTCTAATTTTATGGATTGGTTTAATTGCAGATAAAACCAGTTCACTAAATATTTCTACCTTAAATTGTTAATATTGTAATGTCTTATTATCGAATTTGGCCTTTCATTTAATATTAGCAATTTATTAGAAATAAACCATGGCACGATAATCCATATAATACTATTTTTGAAATATGTATATCTACGTTTCTTAGTGAAAGTCAGGGTGGCTAAAAATCAGACTTCACTATTCTAAGGGCACATGAGGAGTGGAGTTGATTTCAAGTAAACTCCCCAGTGATAGCTTGCAGAAAGAATAGAAAATCATCAATGGGTGTATTTGGCTACGTTTAAACAATTACCTAACTCTTTCAGCTCAGAGCCAATTATACAAACTGTTTAGTGATTATTTTACATTTAGCCAGGAAATATTTTAGTTAAATATATTAATCGTGTATACATCACAATACAGTGAAATTATTAAAATAACGTTTGAAAATTAAAGCTCGACTTTATTGATGTATTTTACAACTTTAGGCTACGTTCTGCAATGTAATACGTGCTGTAATTGGGCTACAAGTTTTAATCTGATTCTTACCCTATTAGTATCCAATTTGTTATCAGTCTTCGTGGATGGGTGGTTAATGTGGCCGTATAAAAATATAGGAGAGCTTTGTAGAACTTACGGGGATATGTAATTATAGCTCGGTGAACAGTAGACCTCTATCCCATCATTCAAAAATAATAAGTATATCATGTTAAGAATTATATTACTACGTTCTTATAATTTCTCCCAGGATTTCAAACTAAAATATATTCTAGGATTTCTAGTTAAATTATCTCCTTTTCTCATTGGATTTAAAGATGAAATATTTCCTATAATTTTTCCTTGGATTTAAAGATGAAATATTTCCTATATTCTCCTTGAACTTAAAGACGAAATATTTCCTATAATTTCTCCTTGGATTTGAAGTTGAAATATCTCCTATAATTTTCTATAGATTTAAAGTTGAAATATGGCCCTTAGTTTCTCCTTTTATTTCCAATTGAAATATCTCCTTTAATTTCTCTGTGGATTTGAAATTGATATTTCTCCTTAGTGGTCAAGTTAGACAAGAAACAAATGAATAATATATGTAATAGTTCAGTGGTATTCAACCCTTTTCATTTGCGTACTAGAAGAAATAATTTTTCTTCGGCTTTGTAATTCCAAAGTTGTTTGTGCACAATGCAAGTTTGTCAATTATTTATGTAGCCCACTCTACTCAGTAAGCCATGGCTTAGTATTGATTTTCTATATACCTTTGAGAGTGCTCACTTTCAGAATGACTTGTCTAAACTTCTCTGTACATGATCAAGGAGTTTGGTTGGTTTGGTTGAAGTGACGTAGAAACCATAGTGAGCATACGTTTTACTCGTTTTAAGCTCGATTTTTACGTTTGCAGAAAATAGAGAAAAGAATCTATTTAAGTGGTGCAGAAATTCACACGCTGAATGTTGACCCATGATGCATTGTAATACAAACTTTGAAACAGCTGATTATGAATAAATTTTATTTTCTAGTGGATAAAAATATTTTTAGATCACTCCCCCGATGGATGTTTTCAAATTATATTGCTGTGTCGTGGCGCAATCCAAATACATCGATACACTCGCCTTCCATTAACGTGTTATTTTAAATCTCCTCACAAAAGTAAATCTTTGATCTTCACAAATCCAGTATTTTATTAATTGTGCACATTAAAATGAATAATTTTGCAGACAAAAACACCACTCATCACAGTTATCCCATAAGGCATGCTGGCGATTTATATCTAAATTCAATTAGAACAAGAGTACGACCCGCTTCAGTGGCCGCGTGGGCTAACGTGCTAATCTCGTGTTGGACTAGACTGTCGAAGACGGGGAGATCGGGGTTCGATCCCAGTCGGGTGCACTGAGGTAAGATTTCCTAGATGGTTTTCCACTCTCCTTCCACGTAAATACGGGTGCACTTCATCTAAATTAAGCTTTCATAATCCCTAACCAATCATTATAATTTGTACTTAGGCATACAACCTGAACAAGTAGTAAGACGCGGTACAAAAAGAACAAGAGAATGGAAAAAATACGCTCATTTATGTCTACCAAAATATGTACAACTACCTCCCAAAACGACTCAAAAACCTCCAAAACCCACACGTTTTTAAAAAAATTAAATAAAATATAGTTTAATAAATAGCTACATGAGACCCTCTTGACTCAAATTAATATATTTTTAATACTTACTATAAATATATTTAATGCATCTTGCTCCTCCCTCCCTTTTAACTTTCTCTCTATCTTACAGGTAGAGAAAGTATGGTGATCGTCAAAAAAATCGAACTCGAGATTTTGATGAATTTTGACGTTTCATGACTTCCTGAATCCGAAAAAGTGGTTTTTGAATTTCCGTCTGTCTGTCTGTCTGTCTGTCTGTACCTCCAACTAGAGCCTAAACTATTTTACCGATTGAGCTGAAACTTGATATCTAGGGTTTTCATAGGGTTGCCCCGAGGGGTTTTTGGAATTGGATATCTACCCCTAAAATTAAGGGTAGTTTACTGAAGGGAAAAAAGAGAAAAAGTCGATTTTCTCAAAATCGGCTCTAACGATTTTGATTAAATTTCATTTATGAACATTAATAAATATTCCAAACAAAATGGCTACTCTCAATATTTCGGCAAAATGGCTTTAAGGGCTCCGGTCTGATGCGTAAATTAACATTTTTTATAATAGCTCCGAAACTATTTGAGATATGAAATTACTTAGCATTACAAATATGTATATATATTTATAATACAAATATTTTATTCGAAACATATTTTTATAAAATCAATAATTTTCAATCTATACGCAATTATATATATATTTTTAGCTTTTTGGACATTAAAGCTTAAGTATTGCGATCGTAAAAAAAACTAACCTGAAATGTTGATGGATTTCGACGTCTCATGACCCCCCGAACCCTAAAAAATAGTCTTTGCAATGCCGTCTGTCTGTGTGTCTATTAAAACTTAAAATTAAGGGTAGTTTACTGAAGGGCAAAAAGAGAAAAAGTCGATTTTCTCAAAATCGGCTCTAACGATTTTGATTAAATTTCATTTATGAACATTAATAAATATTCCAAACAAAATGGCTACTCTCAATATTTCGGCAAAATGGCTTTAAGGGCTCCGGTCTGATGCGTAAATTAACATTTTTTATAATAGCTCCGAAACTATTTGAGATATGAAATTACTTAGCATTACAAATATGTATATATATTTATAATACAAATATTTTATTCGAAACATATTTTTATAAAATCAATAATTTTCAATCTATACGCAATTATATATATATTTTTAACTTTTTGGACATTAAAGCTTAAGTATTGCGATCGTAAAAAAAACTAACCTGAAATGTTGATGGATGTCGACGTCTCATGACCCCCCGAACCCTAAAAAATAGTCTTTGCAATGCCGTCTGTCTGTGTGTCTATTAAAACTTAAAATTAAGGGTAGTTTACTGAAGGGCAAAAAGAGAAAAAGTCGATTTTCTCAAAATCGGCTCTAACGATTTTGATTAAATTTCATTTATGAACATTAATAAATATTCCAAACAAAATGGCTACTCTCAATATTTCGGCAAAATGGCTTTAAGGGCTCCGGTCTGATGCGTAAATTAACATTTTTTATAATAGCTCCGAAACTATTTGAGATATGAAATTACTTAGCATTACAAATATGTATATATATTTATAATACAGATATTTTATCCGAAACATATTTTTATAAAATCAATAACTTTCAATCTATACGCAATTATATGAATTTTTTTAACTTTTTGGACATTAAAGTTTAAGTATTGCGACCGTAAAAAAAAACTAACCTGAAATGTTGATGGATGTCGACGTCTCATGACCCCCCGAACCCTAAAAAATAGTCTTTGCAATGCCGTCTGTCTGTGTGTCTATAAAAACTTAAAATTAAGGGTAGTTTACTGAAGGGCGAAAAGAGAAAAATTTGGTTTTCTCAAAATCTGCTCAAACGATTTTGATTAAAATTCGTATCTAGGCGTTGATTAAGATTATAAATAAACTGGCTATTTTCATTTTCCTATGAAAATGATTTTTAGGGTACTTTACAGAAGCGTTAATTTCCGTATCTCCACAACTATTGGAGAAACTAAACAACTTATCATTGCAAAATTGTAGGACTATTAGAAATAAAAAACTTTTATTTGACATATATTTTTATAAAAGCAACAGTTTCTGAGATATTTGCAAATATATTAATACAATTTTGTGAGCTTTAGTTGTAAACATATACTACTTAAGTCTTAACGCAATAATTCTCCAATGCCATAGAGTAATTAAATATAAGTATCTAAAAAAGTATGTTATTTTTCCTTAAAGCTCTTAGGAGAAATGTTTGCATAGCAATGATCTATCTCCATTTTAGACTCAATAGTCAATATTTACATTTTTTATTGGTCAAAATGTATAAATGAATAATTAAATATCAATGCGATGACTTGAAGATCTGCAACACCTTATAAAATGTTAAAATTTTAACCAGAAATCGAAATTTTAATACGAAGTGTTGACCCTTGTGGAAGACATTAAACTGTTTGAAATGCTCTTAGATGGACAAAGATGCGCCTCTTTTCTCATTGATTATATATCATTGTATATTATTTTATGCTTGTTCTTATGTGGAGTGGTGATGATACAATGTACATTATTCCGTTCAGAAATCTTACGAGTTTATAGAAAGAGAGAGAAAGTCTGTGCGGTGTGCCGTACCATTTATTTACTTTCTCGCGATCTTACAGGTAGAGAAATTATTGTGATCGTCAAAAATATAACTCGAGATTTTGATGAATGTCGACGTTTCATGACCCCCCTCGAATCCGATAAAAGTGGTTTTTGAATTTCCGTCTGTCTGTGTGTCTGTTTAAACTTAAAATTAAGAGTAGTTTAATAAAGGGCGAAAAGAGAAAAAATTGATTTTTTTCAAAATCGGCTCTAACGATTTTAATTGAAATTCGTATCTAGGCATTGATTAATATTATGAATAAACTGGCTATTTTAATTTTTCCATGAAAATCACTTTTAGGGTACTTTAAAGAAGCTGAAATTTACGTATCTTCGCAACTATTTGATACACTAAATAACTTATCATTGCAAAATTGTAGTACTATTAAAAATTAAAAACTGTTATATTAAATATATTTTGATAAAACAAACAGTTTCTGAGATATTGGCAAATATATTAATAGAATTTTGTGGGCTTTAGTTGTAAAGCAATTCTACTTAAGTTTTAACGCAATAATTCTCCAATGCCATAGAGTAGTTAAATATAATTAAGTCTCTCAAAAAGTTTGTTATTTTTCCTTAAACCTCTTAGGAGAAATTTTTGTACAGCAATGATACATCTCCATTTTAGACTCAATCTATAGTCAATATTTACATTTTTTATTGGTCAAAATTTATAAATGAGGAGTTTAATGACATGAAGATGTGCACCACATAATAAAATGTCGAAAATTTCATCTGGAAGTCGAAATTTTAATACGAAGTGTTGACCCTTGTGGGCCCTATATTTATCTTTTTTATCGGTTTTATCAGTTTTACCAGTTTTTCTTTTTTATCGGTCTTATGAGGACATTAATACTTTAAAAATAAAATTATAAAATCTAAAACCGGGACTCAAAAATGTTTTACATAAGTATAGTGCAATTTATGCTTGGGTTTGCTAGTGTATATTATTCTTCACATTTTTACGAGTTTTGAGTAAATATCTTCATTTTTAAATAAAAGAGTGAGAAGGTTCGTGCGGAGTTCCATCCCATTTTTTTCAAAACAACTACACTAATAATTTAATCAGATTAGTAATAATATATTTTCCAGAACACAAATATCAACATAAATAAATTAACTCATTAAACATCAAAATCCTAATAACAAAATGTTGATCTGTTGATCAGAACCTTTTTGAATTATATGCTTTGTTTTCTAAAGTTTTAAAAATACAACCTGAAATAAAAAAATAACTATGCTACAAATCAACAAATTCCTATGAAATTAATCATAATAACATTATTGAGTTAGTTAATATATTAATGTCTGTAAATCTAATGAATTCACATTGACCATTTCTTTATTTGCCTCTCTTACAATAATATGTGCTCAAATATCCAACAGTCCTTATAACTGTAAATGGTAAAATCTTTTGTTTCAATATTAAACTTTATTAAATTTTAAACGAAGCTGTATAGTTGCTTATAGCTCTACAGCGCATGCGCACTGATTTGAATGGGACTCCCGTGTGAAGATCTCAGGCAGAGTGGACGAAGTAGAGCAACTTTAGCAGAACAGCTCGCGCATGCTATACGGGAATCTTGTGACTAATTTATAGCTCGTCACGTGACCACGATTCTGTTCTATGCTTTTTTTAAATTTATTTTTTGGCTAACATGAAAATCTAAAGTCAAGTTTCGAAGTGGCGATAGTATCACGATAAATTGGGTATCGTGAGTTTATTATTCGGCCCCATTTGACGGCTGAAAAAGATCTCAAAGGACTGTTTTATGACTAAAAATATTAAACACATATTTATCTCAGTGGTAGAAGGTTGGCATGCTATACTAAAGGTACTGGTTTCGATTCCCTTCGTCTAGTAGTCATTAATAAGCACCCATTTAAAGGACCTATCATATAAGATATTTTTAATTTGAGGATGAGGGCGTTCACTTTCTGAACATACTGATTATATCAGCACACAACTTATAAATTAACTTGAATCTAATACAGACACAACACCCATCCCCCGGTAGTTAATTTATCACTGTGAAAAAGGGGGGAAGGGAAACTACATTTCACCAATGATAAATGTTTTTGATATGCCAAGAGTCAAACCCGAATCCCTTAGTTCAGTAGTCAGATAATTAACAAGCCAGTTAAAAAAAAATTGTCCACGGAGATTTATAAATTTGAATTCCTATATCCACTATGTTAATGGTAGAATGATTGGTATTGTTAGGTGTATTGAAAAGGGCTGGATGGGTGGTTTCAGGGGGGGGGGGGG
>CABFWB010001681.1:113142-127252 GCA_902151455.1 Timema bartmani
ATCACAACTTGTGAATGTGAGGAATGCCAGGCCTCACCGTGGTTCGGATTCCACGTTTAACTGTAGGTCCTCCATTTCATCTCACAATCACCCTACCATTGCACATTAGCGTAAGTGCGTATAACCCGAACGGGTAGTAAGACGCGTTGCTAATAATAATAATAATAATAATAATAATAATAATATACTCTCCTACACATAAATGAGGGTAAGCTTAGTCTAAAGTCAACACCTCTTATCCCTTGCGTGAATAACACATATGAGTATAGCCTGAAAGGGTAGTAAGACCTGCAGCAATTAATATTTATTAAATTATATTAGTATTATAAATATTATTAGTATTATAATGTTATTTGTTTTGTGAATATTATTATTATTATGTTATTAGTATTATGAATATAACTAAAATGAATATAACTAGAATTATTAAATGTTAGTTAGTTATTTATTTTATTAATGTAGTAAAATATGTTCGAAAAAATTGATCGAATTGGAGTTAAGCACGATGTCATTGGTCTAACCTACACGTACAATTTAATTGCTATCCTTCTAGTTTATGGGCTTACCTTTTTTGTGCCATGGAGCCATTCTTCGAATGTTTATTTTTAAACACCAAGCTTTACTATTCTTTCGGGTTATATGCCCTCGTACTTATTAAAGTAATGGGCTAGGTATTAGTAAGGTTGAATTTAAAGGAAGTGTAACCACATTTGAGTGAAGGGCGTGTGTAAAACAATTTTGAAAAAAACCCACCCTCAATACAACCGACCGGGATTGGAGCCCCGATATCCCCGTAATCGACAGTATAGTCTATTGAGAGAGTGATGCCTTAAGCCACGCGGCCACCGAATCAGCTCAGAACTTTTTAAATGCATGAAATAAAATAATAAGTATTACAAAGGAAATAATATATATTTAAATACAATATTAAAAAAATCAATTTGTGACATATTAATATATGTGCTGCTTTATTAACACATTAAATAAAGACAATACATGGAACACATAAAGGCAAGTTAAATTTAAAATCTATTTTTAACGACGTATAACTGTGAAAACTATTTTCCTCATAAGTTTACGTTCCCTATGAAACCCATCCACGTGCTCCTCTGGGGTCGTACCCCTCAGGTTCAGAAACCCTGTGTTAAAGTGGAGATGTAGGTGACGCGAGAAAAGGTAAGTGTTTTGGCAGTTTTTTGTATCAAAACATATTTTTGACCAAAATGAATAAAATAATTATCCTGGAAAGACATTAAGTTTAATTTTCTTCACTTGATGATATCAATAGTTCCTGAATATCTGTCAAGGGTGTCCTGAAATTTGATGACAACTTTTTCTCCTAATTTAAAAAATTTCTTATCTAATGCTGCTATGCTATTGAAAGATATTAAACAACTGTTAATATCATCACGTGAAGAAAATTAAACTATACGTATGTTTATACTGGAGCAATATTTGATCTATTTTGGCCCAAAAATGTTTTGCTATAAAAAAAATAATTCAAAAACACTTGCCTTTTATCGCGTTCCCTGCACGTCCACATTAAACGATCCTCTAGTCTAAAGGCATCTAGCTAGCACAAAAAGTCAAGGGGGGAGGAAAGCTCCAAATAGCTCCAAGTAACTACTAGTCTAAAGGCACCTAGCTAGCACAAAAAGTCAGGGGAGAAAAGCTCCAAATAGCTTTAAAGGTCATCCAAATTTCAAAAATGTCTAGGGGAGAACAACTCCAAACAGCTTTTAGATGCATGTCATTTTGAATAATTTTCAGGCGAGGACCACCCCAAATAGCCTAGTTTATGAAATAATTGAATTTTCAAAATTTTGCCAGTGGCTAGAAAGAACACTTACGCCCGTAAGTTCAGTCCAATTTTCATAGGAAGGGCCTTGTCTCACAGCTAGGAAAGCTAATGGATGCATACGTTTAAGTTTTGTGACCTGCAGCTGTAAATTAGATGTATGCTATCATTGGGGGCCTACTTATAAAATAACACGAATAATGCTATATATTATTATTACTATCACTGCGTCTTACTACATGTTCACGCTATACGAATATGATAATTATTCTAATGTGTTAGGGATAAGGGAAGGAAGAGTTTTAGAGGTAATCTACCTGCATTTGCGTGGAAGGAGAGTCGAAAAAAATCTAGATAAAAGCACCATCAGTAGATCTGACCTTTATTCGAACCCTGATCTACCCGTAATCAACAGGCCTGACCAACATAAGAACGACACCTTAGACCATTCGGCCACTTACGCGGGTAGCAATGCAGTATAATTTTATGATTTTTATCCATAAAAATATATATATATTTGTATTTTATAAAATACAGATTTGAAAATTTGACTATAGTACAGCTTGTTTGTCTTGTTTTGAGGGTAAAATTTACTGGTGTAAGTGGACATATAATAGATGTAGTTATAATATAATCGTGGTAGGAAAGTGGGTAGGAGTATGACAGTTTAAAAAAATATTATTGGCTAATTTTACATACTAATACGTCAAATTATAACTTCTACAGCTGTCACTTTCGATAAATCGTATTAATGTGGATAACGTTAAAACAATTGTATCATCTATTCGTAAATACTTTCTCAAATGGTTTATTGTAATTAGGAACAAAATTTTCAAAGATAAGTTTTCAATTAACTGTCTTAATATAATTTTGTCCAATGTAAAATTATTTAATTTTGATAAGCATATTAAATACCCTTTATGCATACAAATTGAACAAAATTTTCACAGCCATTTGAAAAATTGCCTAAATTAAAAAAAATAATCAGTTAACTAACTTAAAATATGTTTTATCATAAAAAGATGCATTTTATATTCATTCAGTTTTAACGAAATAATTAGAAATATTTTCGTGAAATTTTTAATGTTTAAAAATCCATAAATTGGAAACTACCCTTAGTTTTAGGGATAGAATAAAAATAATGATTACGTCTCGAGGTATGACCATTTACCATATATCAATCAAGTTTGAACGAAATTCACTAAAACAATTACTACTGTAGGCCCAACTACAAACATACATACACAAAGAGACTGACATTGGTACTGACCTAATTGTACAATCCACTATTTTTTAGTTGGGTTACATAAAACGTCAAAATATCCAACAAAATCTCGAGAGAGAAATTTTTTCACGATCACCATACTTTATTTATTTGAAGAAGTAGTAATATAGTAATATTATAGTTACATTTGTTGTAATATAGTTTTTATATATTCTAAGACTATCCTTCTCCCGTGTTTCCACTTTTTTTTTAGTGCCATGTCTTACTACCCGTTCGGGCTATATGCTTAAGTACTAATTACACTAATTGTTTTAGGGATGAGGGAGGCTATATTTAAAGGAAGTGTACCGAATTTGCGTGGAGGGAGGGTGAAAAATTATTTTGGAAAAACATTCTCAGGCCACCTGACCAAGATTTGAACCTCAATCTCTCCGTTATCGGCAGTCTAGTCTACTGTGAGAGTAGCGCGTTAGACCGTGCGGCTAACTTAACGGGTGTTTTCACTATTATACTAACCCCTCTGTCAGGACCATCTCTGACTTAAAAGGTTATAAACATTACTTATTATATTACCAGTTTGGCTGTCCTCATGATCTAACGCGTCACTCTCGCAGTAAACTAGACTGCTGATGACGGGGAGATTGAGGATCGAATCTTGTTGTGTGTACCGAGGTTTTTTCGACATAATCGAAAAAACCTTGGTACACACATGCAAATACGGGTACACGTCTTCTAAATATGACCCTCCTAGTCCCCAAAACCAATAGCGTAGCTAGTACATAAGCGTATTACCAGAACGGGTAGTAAGACGCGGTGTAAAAATAAATAAATTAACTAACCAGCATTATCAATATAGGTGAATAAATTTATCTTTCCGCTCTCTGAATTGAAACCATATCTCAAATGTTACAGCAGCACAAAATATTCTTTGGCGGGTGGGCATATAAACGTAAAGACAGTAATTTTAAATGTTTCTAAAAGTAGTTGGCCATACTAAAGTAGATTTTAGTGAAAAGGAGTTTTTTTTAAATGAAAAAATGTTCTTGGGGTAAAAATCGGTAACACTTTACTTTATTATTAGTATATTATTTCATAGGCAATAATATCAATTAGTTATTTGCATGTTTTGGTTAGTTTAATTTGTAGCTCAGTTTGTGGAAAGATTAGCCAATACTAATGTACCGTTGCCCAGAGGACACCCGAATGTACTAATTGTCCATCCTTTCCATGGAGGCTCTTTCCATGTCTTGATAAGGTGAGAGAATGATGATAGTGAATATGAGGTGTGGAACCAATGAAGATCTTAACCTTACCTAAGCGTAATTAACCAAACCCTGCTGATCTTGGGAATTACTCCCCTTTCAAGAAGAATCCTCTGATACCAACAGTTAATCAAACCCGGGACCCCTAGGTCATACGTCAAGGGCTCTGAACAGTGTACCAAGAGGCCGGTTATTCATTTATATGATTATAATTATAGTAACATTTACAGATACCATGACTTGGCTTATAAATAAATGAAAATGGTCTAAGTAAATTTTATAGCCCTGCATTCGTGGTCAAACTGTGTTGGTCGCAGTATACTGGACTGCCGATAATGAAGAGTGATGTGAGGGGGGTTTTCCCTAACATTATTTTCACTGCACCATGATGAAAATACGGATACTCTTCCTCTATACTCAACCTATCTCATCCCTAACACATTAGTGTAATTAGTGCATATGTGTATAACCCGAACAAGTAGTGAGACGCGGTCACAAATCAACAAACTTTTATAACTGTCGAAAAGTTTATTTCCCTCTTTACTGGAGAAGGTTTGAGAAGATCAGGCGGACAGACAAGGTGACAAATGAAGTCTTAAGAAGAATGGGTGAGAAGAGAAACATCTTGGATGTGATTCTTCGGTATAAAGCAAACAATATAGAATATATCCTTAAGAGAAACTGTCTTCTGCATTCTGCTTCCTTCATGGAAGGAAAGTTTGAAGGAAAGAGGAGCTTAGGAAGAAGGAGGATTCAAATATTGGATGACTCGAAGAAAAGATGAAAATTCCGAGAGCTCAAGAAGGAGGCGGTCTAAGTTCACTGACAAAAGAAATGGACCTGTCGTAAGACAGAACACCTAATAATATTATAATGTAGGCCTATATAGATATTTCTGGCATTTAGCCATAATATTATGTGGAGTATCATTGGTTAAATTAGTTTTTAGATCATGTCAATCTCTTGTCAGGAAAATTCGCGTTAATTATTACAATAACGCTATAGTAACAGTAATCTGTTTTGTATGTTTGCCCACTGGAAAACATCTGTGATGAATTTATGACAGAAAACCTTTAGAGTTATTGTTGTATAGGACCATACTAGACGTCGATTTCCACTTCATCGGGTTTTAAGTTTAATAATTGTTGATATCAATTTGGCCGCTGTTTGGTTTACACAATCAAACGCAAATTACAACAAAGGAATTTCATAATCTCGCTCACACACATAGAAAGAAGCAACAGGTGTGCCTAGTTTGTAGGTAGAAGTAATAGATGTTGGTAATTAATACAGATCTGAATGCGTGATTTCAAAGTGGAATTATAGATGCATTTATGCCACATGCAATGTTATTTAAATGAGAAAGCCTTACAAATAAGAAGGAAAAAAAAATCAACTTTGACCTATAGTTTACAAGTTACAAAATCACTGAGATAGTGTTAAGAATGTATGTATAGTATCAAGGGTTGTGTAAAGTCCATTTTTTAATTCGAATTGAAATAGAATCGAATATATGAAGTTGATTTAAAATTGGAAGATTTTTTATTGCTGGAAAACAATTATGTTGTACTTTATATATTATATACATATGTATGTATACTATACATGTATATACAATACATCTGTATATTACATATACATGCATACTCGTGTGTATATATATATACATGAATAAAACTTTAGTGTGGTGATATATGGATCTGAGACATGGACAATCAGAAAGAGGGAACAAAGGTATTTGGAGGGTTTTTAAATGTGGTTGGGGAGATGAGTGGAGAAGATGAAATGGATATAAAGGGTGAGGAATGAGGAAGGGTTGATGAGGATAGGAGAGAAAAGGAGCCTGATAAGGATGATAACGAAGAGGAAAACGTCTAGGTGCGGCCACACACTACGTAGAGATTGTGTAATGAAGAGTATCATGGAGGGAAGATAGAAGTAAAATGAGGAAGAAGAAGAAAATTTGGAATACTAACACATATCAAGAAAGGAATCAGTTACAAAAATATGAAAGGAAATGATCAGGACCGAAGAAAATGGAAGATGTTCAGTTGATACCAGTCTCAGTACAGCTTCACAGAAGAAGATAACTTTAGACACTAAATATCGTTCATATAAGGTTTTCTATCGAAATTGTTTGAAATGTTGCGTTCTAATATTATAAATAAGGCTATTACACAGCATACAATTCAATTACTTAAAAAAAAACGCTTAAGTGGCTGAAGGGTCTATGACATCACTCTCATGTTGGACTGGCCTGGCAAAAACGGCGAAATCGGGGCTAGAATCCCTGTCGGTTCTACCAAATTGTTTACCCCTCTCCTTCCACGCTAATTCGGGTAGATTACCTCTAAAACGCTTCCTTCCTCACCTCTACCCATTAGGTTAATTATTATTATACATGCGTACATCCTGAACAGTTAGGAAGACACGATGATAAAAAATAATTATAATTACTTTAATTATTTTCTCATAAATTGTATTCTGTAATGTATCCTTAGTTTACCTTGAAAGGGAGCAGTCTTACCTTGACCAATTACAGTATGGTTCTATCAAATAGGATGCACCATAGTGCAACCCATCAAGGTAAGCTTAATATCTTTTAGGCTAACTGGAATATACCGTACATAAAATGTATACAAATGTGTATTATATCAGATAATATTTTTAATTTTCAAGCTTGATAACTGACAAAGCAAGAATTATTTTCCCAAGCAAAGTTGAAGTTGATAAATATTTGAAGTGAGGTTTTTTTTTTTTTGCCCCACGTTCGGGTTTATACATTTATGTACTAACTTCGCTGAGGACTTTAGGGATTAAGAAGTTGACATTTAGAGGATGTTCATCCGCATTAAAGTGAAGGGAGAGTCTAAAACCAGTTAGGGAAAACCACCCTCAGTACACCCGAATGGGGTCAAAACTCGATCTCCCCATCATAGGAAGTCTTGTCTACTGCGAGAGTAGATCCTTAAACCATGTGACCACCGAAGTGGGTGAAGTGAAGTTGAAGTTGAAGTTGATACATTTTCGAAGTGAAGTTAAAGTTTGCAAGGCTTTGTACACCCCTAAGAGTGTTATAATTTAATCTTAAACTAAACAGTGTTTAAATGGATCTAAAATATAATTTTCTTACAACTTTTATTTTAAAAAAAATCAAATTTAAAGTTTAAAATAATACATTTTTGATTATCTTATTATCAGAATATTATTTATATAATATCTAGAATAGAAAACTAAAATCACTCTACAGCCATAAACTTATGATTGCTTAATGACAAGCCCCAATATCACAATTAATAAATATTTTCACCAATGCTGAGAATCGAACATGGTATCTTTAGCACGATAATTACATACTCTTACCTATACCAGGTACAATTCTCTGTAACGCTAAGAAGAATTGAATCAGGTATCCTTAGCTCGATAAACATTTGATCTATTACCTGATTCAAACCCAGCTCACTTTAATGCTAAGAAGAATCAAACGAGGCATCCTTAGCTCGTTAGAAGCACGGTCTATTAACCAGATCAAGTCTAATTTAACCCTCTTCGGTGGTCGCGTGGTCTAATACGTTACTTTCGCAGTATATTAGACTGCCGAATATGGGTAGATCGAGATTCGAATCTCGGTGGGTGTATCGAGTTTTTTTTCCAAAATGGTTTTTCACTCTTCCTCTAAATATAACATTTATATATAATCCCTAAAACTATTAGCGTAATTAGTACATAAGCATGTAACCCGAACGGGTAGTAATACGTGGTGCTTAAAATAGGAAAAATAAGTTTAATTGACCTTAATGTTAAGTCAGAATCGAACCCAGTGCCCTTAGCTCGTTACTAAAATGGTCTTTTAACTAATATCAAGTGCAATTTATTATAACATTAAACAGAATCGAACTCCACATTCTTAGATATGCACATGATTTATTAATACCTTTCCCCAATTCCAATCCACTTTTTCGAAAAGCTGAATTTATATTTAAAAAATACAGTTAAAAATAAAAGGTTTGGTCATTCACATTGCAGGTATCTCTCTGACTTCCTCCTTTGTTAGAAGTCTATATAGCAAGACAAATCCATTAACGAGGAGTGTTTCGACCGCTCTGAAGTGGGGTGAAGTGATACTTCACCTGGGTTTGGTCGCCACTAGACTGCGTGTTAGTTCATCTTGCATGGAGACAGTTTAATTACAGGGTGTGGTGATTCGCCCGGTTCTCTTAATACCTTAGAATGCCCCCCCCCTTTCCAACCCAACACCGAGCAATAAAGGCTCCCTTTGATTAGAGAGGAACCTGCATTACTGACTTATAGTATCTCTGGAACCTTCCAGAAACTTGAGTCCAATGAAACTCATAATATTGGTTCACGGAACCTTTAAAATCTCCCAGAAACTATAGTTGTAGGAAATTCACAATATTGGTTCACGAAACCTTTAAAATGTTCCAGAAATAATAGTTGTAGGAAATTCACAATATTGATTCACGGAACCTTTAAACTTTTCCAGAAATTATAGTTGAAGGAAACTCACTATACTGGTTCACGAAACTTTTAAAGTCTTCCAGAAATTATAGTTGTAGGAAATTCCAATACTGGTTCACGGAACCTTTAAAATTTCCAGAAATTTTAGTCGAGGGAAACCCAGAATACTGGTTCACTGAATTTCTGAAATCTTCCATAAATTATAGAGAAACTCGCATATACTATCTTATAGAATCTCTGGAACCTTTCGTGAATCAAAGCGAAGCCCATAACAATACCTAACGTTTGAAACCTTTAACCTTACTTAAATTAAGGAAACCCAACATAATATTTCTTAGAACTTACAGAACCATCCACAAATTATATTGATTCAAATATCAGGACTGATCGATCATTAGACCAACCCAACACGTATACATTTGTGATACTACATTAAATGATTCATTATCTTAGCCAATTGTAAGAATACGTTTTCAAACTTTTGATAAACCTCTCAACATCCTTTTATTGAGATTAAATCCATCATAGGAGGTAATTTTGACAGTTTATGAAGTTTTAATATTTGTGTGATAAGACTTTCAATGTTAATATTACTATTAGATAGTTTTAGAGCCTACATTTTTCTCTTCCTAACATGATCTTACTTCCTTAAGGTCCTTGGCCCTGTCAAGTGCAAGTCTAAAACATATTTCGTGGGATGGTTGGTGGGAGGGTGAAAGGCGTGACGTGGCTTCAAAACCGACCAAAGTATCCTTCCACGCCAACAAGAACAGATGGACCACGAAAACTGTAGATGGTGCTAGCTACCGAACAGGTCTTGCATAAAAATCATACGTTTGGAAATATCAGTTTTCTCGAGAACGAGGGAAATTTTTATGTTAATATTATCAACACCCCTTCTAAGATAATATATCGATGTTTATTAAATGTTGTATTTTCTTATTTTTTGTTATGAAGCTAGCAGTTTTCTATTGAAAAATGTAAAAATTATATATATTTGATCACTGTTAAAATTATAGAGGAGGTTTGTATATAAAAAGTATAAATTAACCAACATGCTTCTATTCTTGAACAAATCGTTTACGAAAATAAAATAAAATTGCGAAGCAATCAAAATTCTCGAAGAAAACTGTGTGTTCCCATGGCTCTCCATTTCCACGCCAAATGAAAAGGGCCAATCACCTTAAACAAAAAAAACCTTATGTTAAAAAAAGGTATTTTTAAGTATAAAAAAAGTACACTCTTTTAGTAAAATATTGAATTAGTATGAACGCTTTGTGAAAAATAAACAATTTATTAGCCTCATCACCAGAACTACAGAAGAAGAAAGATGACGATAGACTGTCCCGCAGGACATTATACATTAGTTTTTTAACACCGCATCTTACTACCCGTTCAGGCTATACGCATTTTATGTACTAATTGTGTGAAGTGTGTTAGGTATGAGGAAGGTCTAATAATTGTACCCCCAATTGCGTGGATACATTCGAAATGATTGATCCTACATCGATGAACAGGTGGGTTAAGGCGTTAATCTCGAGTGATCTGATTTTACAGTGACGAAAAGGTCACGGTTAGAATACCAGCCAGGTGTAATGAGGGTAGATTTTCCCAAATGGTTTTCGGATCTTTCCACGAAAATTCGGATATATTTCTTCTCAATTTTACCTTCCTAATCCCTAGCTACTCACATTAAGATTCAACATCAGAAAATACATTTTTTTTCATCATGTCTTAATACCTACCGGTTCGTGTTACACGTATACGTTAAATAAAATTACTTTACTTGAATAAATATGAGGAAAGTAGACATTTAAAGGAAATATACACGCGTTTGCGTGAAGGAAGAGTGGGAAACCGTTTATAAAACAATACACCCTATGTACACTCGAAAAGTATTCGATTATCAATCTCTAACTCCCAGGCAATCCAATACAATACGGTTTTCACCTTTTTTAACTAATAGCACACTGAAAAATGTCCTAAAAATTGTCAAAGCACACCATACTTTTTAAAGATAGTTTTTACTATTACAATAAAACTAATACTAGATTGTACTATTAAAAATTAATATTGATTATAGATTTAAATAGGTATTTATATTTACTGCCCAAATTTGTTCTCGATTCTTTTTTTATCTTCCTCAAAGCTCCCGTGGTACACTTTCGGAGATTTTGCAGCACACCGGTTGAAAAAAAAAAAGAAAAAAAGCCGCGTTAGACCATGCGGCCAACCAATGCGGGTCCACAGTTTTTTTTTTTGGACCTACCCAGAACTTGTAACTAGTGTGGCCGTAACGGGGTCGAGTCTGTGGCGAATATCGACCAAATAGCACGAGTAATATGGGCACAAACAGTCCCCTTCTTTACCACCCCCCTTCTCTTTGGTCGATCGGTCCTCTTTGTGTAGTCCTCTTGTTTGAACGGATGGCTTGATGGAGTGGACACAATAGAATCACATCCGCGTAAACTATGTCGAACACATTGTAGATCACATACTGACACAGTTTGTTGTATATAGCATTTAGAATTCGCTGACATAGTGTTTAAAATCCACGATGATTCCCTTATTAACAACTGCGGTTTAGAACAGGATTAATTTTTTTGTGTGCGTGATCTACGTCTTAGGCCTCAGTCTAAAATCAGTATCAATCGCTTGTTGGTCTCACAATTGTAATAGTGTATTCCTATAATAGCACACGCAAGCGCAGTCGCATGTCGGAATCGCTTTTCGGAAGGAGATGCACATTGTCCAATGTTCATCTCTTGCGTACATGTAGTTGCATTGGTTTGCGTTCAGCCAATCGGAACTACTGTACCTGCTGTATTAAACAAAATCAATTAACTAGTTATTAAAGGATCAAATACCTTAAATCAGTAGGTAGCGTATCTGCCTACTGAGCTAAGGGTCCCGGCTTCAATTCCTGGTCTGGTAAAAAATTTATCATTGATGAAATGTGGGTTTAACCTTTCACATTAATAAATTAACGGCCATGGACTGTATGTTATGCCTGTACTAGTCTTAAATTAGATTATGAGGCATATGAAGATACGAAAGGCCCAGAAAGTTCGGTAGTAGAAAATATATGGCTTGGATAAAAAACTGACCCAAACCATAGGCTGGAAACAATGATGGATGTAAAGTTAATACAGGATAAAGGTTAGTAAAAATATGATAGTAAAAGGTATTGAATTTTAAATTCTTTAGTAAGAGTAATAAATTAATAACTTTTCAAATAAATTAATTAGAATCTATTTACCTCGTGTTTGCAAACGTTAATATGGCTTTGATGATGAGATTATAAATGGTTGAAATTACGTTTACCGATATTTTACCAACTGCTTCGGTGGCCGATTGGTCTAAGGTGTCACTCTCGCAGTGGCCTAGACTGCTGATGATGAGGAGATCAAAGTTCAAATCTCGGTCGGGTGTACTAAGGGTGGTTTTTCCAATATGGTTTTTCACTATACCTCCACGCAAATGCGGGTATAATTCCTTTTAATACAACCATCATCATTCTTAAAACGATTTACATAATTAGTACCTATATAAGCGTATAACCCAAATGGGTAGTAAGACGCAGTGCTGGAAAAAAAAAGTTCGTTGATACAATATTACCAATGATTAAAGAATGAGAAAATTCACAGGTACAGCTTAAACTACACTCCGGTTTTCACAGGAAGAGACTTATATAACATCATAAAAAAGCTACTATATCTAATTTCAACACTATCATTATTATAAATAATAACTTCAGTTTTTGTCAAAAGTCTTTAAAGTGCTATTACTTGCTGGTCGTGAGGGATGGAGAGAAAGGCATGGGAAGGGTGATGTCATCCCAACCCCTACTTCCCTTCAATCCTCTAATTGAAGCCACGCGGGGCGGAGTAATCCATCAAAACGCACCGATCAATTCATCATCATGATCCTATCAGCAGGAAAGTCAGCTTGCCACAGCATCACATTTCATAACAAGGCCCTTTCCTGGACGACGAGCTACAACTCCTTCCCGGTGCATTTGACCGAGAGGTGAACAACCCGAATACAGATATAGGAGACTTTTGGTTTAAATCTAACTGATAAATGATATAAAATAATATATTCTTCGTTTATAAGTTTGTCCTTTTACCTACCCTTAGGTTTCGTTTAAGTATTTGTTTTTGCATCGTGTTTTACTACTCCTTAAGGCTATCCATATCTAGCTACACTAATAGGATAGGGATGAGGGAGGTAGAATATAGGGGAAGTGCACCAGCATTTGTGTTGAGAGTGAGACACCAAAAAGAAGGAAAAACACCCTTCGTGCACCCGACCGTGATTATTACACAAACCTTAGTGATTATGGATTAAATAGCCAAGTTTCTATATTTGTTAGTTACGGTTATAGTTGTATCTAAATATCATATTTTGTAATTTTAAAAATGAAGTCACGGCATGGAACGACTCCTAGATAGCTCAGTGGCTAGAACATTGGTATACTAAGCCAAAGGTTCCAGGTTCGATTTCCGTTTCAAGGTGTAATTCTTCATTCTGATAATATGATATTTAGATGCGGCTATAACCTTGATTAACAAATATAATAGCGTGGATATTTAATCCATAATGATAATAATTGTCATTCTACGATTTGGTAGCATAAAGCCTTACCGAGTCGTGATCTTAATTGGTCACTCATATTTAGCTGAGATTTCGACACGTCCATCACAGAGACTGCCTTAAAATATGAATGAAGAATGATCCTGAGCACGGGATGACTCCTGGATAGCTCAGTAGAGCATTGTCATACTAAGCCAAAGGTCACGGGTTCGATTCTCACGTCCAAGTGTCATTTTTCAGTTTAGATAATACTTATAGGGATTGATAAACTAGATAAGATAATATTGACGTTTAGTCCGTGTGCCCACCAAAGCTTTTTTTATAGATTTGTTTTCATTGAAAGTAGTAGCTATATTATACAGGGTGTTAGTTTGAAAACTTTCCACCAAAATATCTCAAAAGCAACGCTATGCGGAAAAAAAAAATGTTTGAAGCAAAAGTTGTTTGCTTTTAAAAAAAAATGGGATTACGTATTCTTGTAGCTCTAGTCTTAGCATTTTCAAAATGGTGGTGTCAAGCTTTGTAAAGTAAATTTATAAAGAGACTCGAGCCTCACAAGTTTCAGCATCGCCGGCGCTGGTGCGGCATTAGAATGGTTCATACGTACCACGGGAAGGTAGAAGTGTTTGTATGAGAGTGAACGTGATAATTTACGCGCACGTGTGTGTGTTTGTGCGTGTGCATGTTTATTTGTATTTGTAAAAGAGTAAACAAAATAATAGTTGACAAAACCTCTATTTTTTTTTTTTT
>CABFWB010001682.1:0-31363 GCA_902151455.1 Timema bartmani
CCACAAGAACAGACTCTGGAACGAGTATCCTTAGCTAACACGTGATTAACCTCCACAAGAACAGGCCCTGGAACGAGCATTGTTAGTTAACACGTGGTTATCCTCCACAATAATAGGACCTAGAACAAGCATTGTTAGTTAACACGTGATTATCCTCCACAAGAACAGGACCTAGAACAAGTATATTTAAACATTGATTAATCTACACATGTGTTCTATTTCTAAGCCACCTTAGCATTCTGATAGTTAGCTGTGATTAAATTGTTAGTATCTTGCGTTTGGTATCGAACCACATCATCGCTGCTTTACGGGGTTGGCAGGCGGTGCCCAGCCAGCACTCTCAAGGATTTTCGGGGGAAAAAAAATACATAATATAACTTTTAAAACATAAACATTAAATTCTAAATAAATGTTATTAAATATAAACTTATTTAAAGAGTGTCCATTAAACTTATTTAAATTAGGCAGAACTAGGTCCGAAATAATTACTTTTGTTTGTTCTTTTTTCTTAAAACAATCAAAATATAGCACATTTTTACAAGGGTTTAAATTTCGCTTCTGCAATGTACCCCCCTCGCCCCCCGTTCCCACAACTTAACCAGCACCCCCGAATTCGACTCCCTAAATCCTCACTTGAGGCACACTATGTCTGACTATATTTTTTCACCGCGTTTTACTACCCATTCGGGCTATACGCTTATGTACTAATTACCTTAATAGGTTAGGGATGAGGATGGTCAAATGTATAGGCAGTGTACCCGCATTTGCGTGAAGAGAAAGAGAGTGGGAAACCATTTAGGAAAAACCACCTTCAGTACACCCGACCGGGATCGCACCACGATCTCCCCATCATAGCAGTCTAGTTCATAGTGAGAGTAGCGCCATCGAAGCGGGTCAAGTCTGACTTAATCTGGCCCTTAGTTTGATAGTACTTAGGTGCGTCGAGCTAAAATGCAACCCACCTCGTTAAATATCTTCGAATTCACGTAGAGAACGTCGTTAATATAAAATTAACGCTGTAAAGGATTTAGGGAGGGAGCGTAAGGCGAGGGGAGGGAGGTTATTTACGATTTGATTTGCGACTGTCTCCTGAACAACCAAGATTACATTGTGTGCGTCCACAGTAACCAGACCAGAGCCCAGAATATTTGGAGCACGATTGATTTTCAAGAGAAGTTCTCTCTCAGTGGGGTGGGCCGGATTATATCAGGATGAAGAGTGAGCGGGTGGTAGGGGTTGAAACATAGTGGTGCCGGCAACAAGGATTAAGTGGAGCCCGTTCTTAATGAGAATTCCTTGGGCTGCATCGCCCTGTGGCTTGTGGGGCTGGCGGCAGCCTTTCGTCTACAGTGTGTTACACAATACACTTTCTTATTCTACAGGATGTTACACAATACACTCTCTTATTCTACAGGATGCGACACAATATACTCTCTTATTCTACAGGGTGTTACACAATACACTTTCTTATTCTACAGGATGTTACACAATACACTTTCTTATTCTACAGGGTGTTACACAATACACTCTCTTATTCTACAGGATGCGACACAATATACTCTCTTATTCTACAGGATGTTACACAATACACTATCTTATTCTACAGGGTGCGACACAATACACTCTCTTATTCTACAGGGTGTTACACAAAACACTCTTCCTCTACAGAATGTTACACAATACACTATCTTCCTCTACAGGGTGTTACACAATACACTCTTTCTTACTTTACACGGTGTTACACAATACACTCTATTATTCTGCAGGGTGTTACACAATACACTCTTATTCTACAGGGTGCGACACAATACACTCTCTTATTCTACAGGGTGTTACACAATACACTCTTATTCTACAGGATGTTACACAATACACTATTATTCTACAGGATGTTACACAATACACTCTTTATTCCTTTACACGGTGTTACACAATACACTCTCTTCCTCTAAAGGGTGTTACACAATACACTCTTTCTTCCTTTACACGGTGTTACACAATACACCTTCTTATTCTACATGATGTTACACAATACACTCTTATTCTACAGGATGTTACACAACCCATTATCTTATTCTACAGGGTGTTACACAATACACTCTTTTATTCTACAGGATGCGACACAATATACTCTCTTATTCTACAGGATGTTACACAATACACTATCTTATTCTACAGGGTGCGACACAATACACTCTCTTATTCTACAGGGTGTTACACAAAACACTCTTCCTCTACAGAATGTTACACAATACACTATCTTCCTCTACAGGGTGTTACACAATACACTCTTTCTTACTTTACACGGTGTTACACAATACACTCTATTATTCTGCAGGGTGTTACACAATACACTCTTATTCTACAGGGTGCGACACAATACACTCTCTTATTCTACAGGGTGCGACACAATACACTCTCTTATTCTACAGGGTGCGACACAATACACTCTCTTATTCTACAGGGTGTTACACAATACACTCTCTTATTCTACAGGGTGTTACACAATACACTCTTTTCCTCTACAGGGTGTTACACAATACGTTCTTTCTTCCTTTACACAGTGTTACACAATACACTCTTATATTCTACAGGATGTTAAACAATACACTCTCTTATTCTACAGGATGTTACACAATACATTCTCTTATTCTACAGGGTGTTACACAATACACTCTCTTCCTCTACAGGGTGTTACACAATACGTTCTTTCTTCCTTTACACGGTGTTACACAATACACTCTTTTATTCTACAGGATGTTAAACAATACACTCTCTTATTCTACAGGATGTTAAACAATACACTCTCTTATTCTACAGTATGTTATACAATACACTCTTCCTCTACAGGATGAAGAACAATACAACAACCTCACTTTTAATCTAAAAATTATTCTAACGTGTTAATTTACTGACAACAATAGTTCTTCGACTTGCGCGGCTAATTCATCCCCAAAATTTCCAAGCTAGTTGAAAAACCGCGTAAGTCAAATTGTGCTTAAATAATATATATTTTTGACACGTTTATTTTATTTTCAAAATATATAAGAAGCTAAACAATATCTGCATATGAAAAGAAAAGGAATAAAACTAAATTTCAATCAGTATATTATCAAGTAAAAATATATATAAGAAAAACTTCCACTCAATTCACAAACAAACAAAATGGTGATGACACTAGGGCCTATCTGCTGTGCGTGAGCTCATGAACACCACCATCTATAATGTTTGACTTGCGCTTGATGCATGGTGTCACTGATCGTAGGTCTAATTATTACAGCCGCGTATCTAAGAGTCCACGTAGAATCCGTGTCAGACAAACACTTACTGTATCTTAATATTCCAGGGGATCATACGGGTGTATTTTTTTTTATGGTAGGAACGGTCTGTAATCTCAGCAATGAAACACTATCATGGTTGTAACAGTGTGTCCCATTCGTCTGACACCCATAGCGGTGGTCGTGTGGCTTACGGCGTCACTCTCTCAACAGACAGGATGGGGTTCAAATCTAGACTGGGTGTATTGAGGAAGTGTTTTTATAATGGTTTTCCACTCTCCTTCCACGAAAATGCAGATGAATCGTCTCTAATTTTACCTTTACCATCCCTAACCAATTATTTAAAACATGCGGATAACCCGGATGGGTAGTAAGATGCTGACAGAGGAGTAACTGCCCTATCCTATTTATCTCTAGCCGGCCAATGTTTGACAGCTTCAGTCATGACACCAAGAACCAGTGTACCCGGATAAATCAGACTAGCTAGATCGCCATTTATCTATCAAGTATTATCTACTTTAAAGATCCATATTAAATTAAGTTTAGCGGTGAATCCCCCCGGAATATCTGTTGGTCCGAAAGCGGTGGAGGGAACGATAGTCCAAGAAAGGAAGATGTAAACCCAACTCTGGAAACCAAGGGGATATGGGAGACGATTTGTCAGAGTGCCAGCCACCCAGGAACAGATGTAATCTGCTCATAGGGGGTCATAGGTCACAGGTGGGCAGGCACAAGTCGGACTGCGTGATACCAAAGTCTCAACACCAGTTTGGGATTTGTATTTGTTTGGCTAACCATACACGGGGATTATTTAGTGGGTTGAACACAGATGGACAGGTAATAGTAAGGCTTAGAAATTATTAAAAAAAAATCAAGACTAAGTAATATATAATTAAAGATAAGAACATCATTTGTACCATACTGTGTATGGCACGTAAATATGAATGTGTAAATATAAACATAGGCTACGGGTAAAGTCAGAACCCGGATGAAGTCAATATTATCCAGATAGTGTTGACGTTATCCAAAATACGTAGATAATGTTGACTGATAGGTGATTGAATAATGTTTTTCGAAGTTTATCCAGATAATATTGACATTATCCACCCGTACTTGGATAGTGGCCATTTCTATGGTTGAGGCTAGGCTAGTAAGGTTAGTTAGGTTAGGCCAGGTTAACTTAGATTAGGTGAGTTTATACTATGTTAAATTAGTTCAAATTAGGCTAGGTTAAGCCAAGCTAGGGTAGGTTAGTGGAAAATAAAGGATGAAGTGAGGCGTTTAGAATGTTAGTGCACTGCTACGATCCAATTTACTGTCAAACTTCAAAATAAAATTCATATTGAAACGTGCTTAATTTTACAAATATTACTACACGTTAGCCAAGTTTTGCTGGCTAGTGTAGTAAATTAGATAAATTACTTTCTATTTCTGACTTCATATCACTGCACCTGGCTGACATCTCCCGGCTAATCTCGACATTATCCAGATTTCGCACATTACCCTTAACACACACACACACACACACACATATATATATATATATATACAATAAAACCTTGGATTGCGAGTAACTTGGTCTGCGAGTGTTTTGTAAGACGAGCAAAAATTTTCAAATACATTTTAACTTGATAAACGAGCGATATCTTGCAATATGAATAGTACTATGGTTACGCTTTGTCTGCTGAGCAGTGTCATTGGATAGGTTCTTTGTGAAAGTCTTCCTAAACAATAACACACCTTCTCCTCTCATCTCTCTCGTCCACCTCACAGCAGCCACCATTAAATTTAATTAATAAATTTGATTACAGTACAGTTAATTTTAATAACGAAAATAAAAAAGGCATTAATCATTCTTAGATTAAATATTTTTGGGTTGTGGGACGAATCATCTGAGTTTCCATTATTTCTTATGGAGGAAATTCGCTTTGATATACGAGTGCTTTGTATTACGAACACGTTTACGAAACGAATTATGCTCGCAATCCAAGGTTTTACTGTATATATACATACTTGTACACACTGCTTTTGACTCCAGTGCAATATTTCACAATGAGAGCCTTGTCTTATAATATAAAATTTACTTGGTCTAATGCCAAGTATTCGTATGCCAAGTCATGTGATATTGTGATCTGAAGCTGTCACTTTTGATAGAAATTATCAATAACTATAAAATAACAATGACAATATAGTAAAATGTTGTTAATGTTGACCGCAAGCTAATATGTTTGTATTTAAAGAAAATCCCTTCATATAAAAATACAGCTATATTCATCCAGGCTATTCGCATATTTACACTAGTAATAATAATGTCGTCTCTTGGCTATATCAATCTGTAGCCCATTAGTGGAAAGATTAGCCAGTACTAATGTACCGTTGTCCAGGGGACGCTCGAATGTACTAATCGTACATCTAGTACGTGGAGGCTCTTCCCATGTCCCGATGAGATGAGGAGATCATGATAGTGAATATAATGGGGGGAAGTCAATGAAGATCTTAAACTAACCTAGGCCTAACTAACCAAACCTAGGCCTAACTAACCAAACCTAGTGACCATGAGAACTATTCTTCTTTCGAGAAAAATCCCACAGTACCAGCCGGGAATCTAAAACAGGTCAACAGACAGGGCCTTTGACCACCATACTACGAGACCAAATATATTTACACTAATGGGGTAGGGATGAAGAAGGTAAAATGCCACATTTTCGTGGGAGTAGAGTGGAAAACAACTTTTAAAAAGCAAATAAACCCGCCAAGATTCGAATGACCAGCTTTCCACCATCGGAAAACCAGGTAAAGACCAATTCTTTGCTCTAGATCACGTGCCCACTGAGGTTGGTATGAACATTTATAAACGGACCTATTTAATACCATTAAGGTAGTGGTATTACCTTGCTTGGTTCTACTGTGGTGTAGCTTATAAAATAGGGCCATGGTGTAATCAGTCAAGGTAAGACTGCTGCATTGCTTAGTTCTACTATGGTAGTAGCTTATAAAATAGGGCCATAGTGTAATCAGTCAAGGTAAGACTGCTACATTGCTTAGTTCCACTATGGTGTAGCTAAGGCCATAGTGTAGTCAGTCAAGGTCAGGTTAAATGGAGTATACAATATCTTGATCAACACGAGACAATGCAACTATTTAACCGATCACTTTTCTTACGATAAATAAAATCACGTTCCCTAAATAGCTTTATTAACCAACCAACTCAAACTAAGATAAACTACTGATCAACTTATATGCTAAAATTACTAAATATGTTTTGGGAAGGATTAATTAATGCTATTAAAAGTTAAATAATTGGACCCTTTTAAGTAAAATGATTAAATACGTAATATTTATTTAAAAAAATATGTTCTACAACTAATAAGTCGTAAGCCCCTTAGTTGTATTTTGTATAAAAGAAAGTGATTTTATTAAATGTTAAGTACAAGTGAGTGGATTTATAATTATCAATTAGTTACTGTTTTCAGGGAAATATATAATATTTTTGAAGATTGTTTATTTTATAAAAGAAGACAGCACAAAAATACTTAAGAATCAAATAAAATTAACTAACATCGTTAGTTGAAAATTAAAATAGAAATGTTCAGAGAAAAAACGTTTCATTTACTGTCTTATGATTGTTTACATAAAACCCTAAATTAAATAGAGTCTTTTATTATAAAGTGATCTTTAGGATAAAACAATAACATCTGCCATAAATATAAAGGAAGAAATTCAGTTCACCTAAATGTTATGGACGGAAATTTATTTCTATATTAAAACAACAATTTCTAAAGGCTTGAAATAGCTTTCGAACTAAACAAATATTAATCAAAACATTTCAAAGAAAGTGAAAATTACTATTTCAAATATTTTCAAAATGATATTTGGCCATTGAAGTGTAACTGGAACAAAGATTTCAAATATCAAATAACTTTCAAAATATTGAACGTGGATTTCTGTATAACACAGGATAAAGTGAGAGTACCCATCACATCCAAACGAGTTTAATGGTCCAAGTTTAGTCCTACAACATTAAAAAATATAAATGGTACGGTGTACCGCACAGGATATTTCACCCCTTTGCTTAAAAATAGAAATGTTTACTCAAAACTCCTAAGATATGTGAATGGAAATAAAAGAAATTGTTGCATAAACAGTCCAACAAAGATCATAAATGAAATAATATACATTTTTACAGAAACATTGAGGAAAAGAAACCTCTCCGTTACCTAAAGAATATTACAATCAATTCCCAAAATCTCAATCTAAAAACTATATTGGCAAATATCTCAGAAACTATTGGTTTTACAAAAACACATTTTAAATAAATGTTGTTTATTTTTAGTAGCACTACAACTTTATAGTGATGGACTATTTGGTATCTTAAATAGTTGCGGGGATACGATCAACATTAGAAATTTTTGCTTATGTAACATACCATCAAATTAATTTTCATGGGCAAATGAAATGCGTCATTTTATATTTATGTTAAACAATGCCTAGATACGAAATTTGATCAAAATCGTTTGAGACACTTATGAGAAAATATATTTTGTCTACTTTTATCTTTAAATAAACTACCCTAATTTTTAGGGTTACCTTGATAGATAATTCCAAAAACTCCTCTGAGGGGCCTTATGAAAACACTAGATAGCAAGTTTTAGCTCGATCAGTAAAATAGTTTAGGCTCCAGGCCGAGATACAGACACACAGACAAACGGCCTCTAAAAAAATATACTTTTTTGGATTCAGGGGGTCATAAAATGTGGACATCCATCAAAACATCGAGTTCATTTTTTTTAATGATTACCGGTGCAATACTTTATCCACTCGAGGGGTGTGAGAAAGTAAAAATATTATATTTTGTAATTTATTATATATAAAGCCCGCATCGATGGCATAGTGGTATAAGGCGTCACTCTCGTATTTCGATGACAGGGAGGTTGGGGTTCTAATCCAGATCGAGTGTAATGAAGGTGGTTAAAAAATTATTTTCTACTATATCTCCAAGAAAATTCTGGCACATTTACTCTAGAGTCCATCTTCCAAATTCCTATACCACCAGTCTGATTAAATGTGGATATCCTGGAGGGGTAGTAGGATTTGGTGAAAATAAAAATTAAATTCTAGTCAGTTTCAACAAATTGAGAGTCAATCTACACACTTTTTCAAATCACCTGAACGCTAATTCCATATTTAAGTTTGATTTTTCTATTTGAATTTATAAACAAATATTTAATGACTGGTGCAAATAACTGCGGCTTAACAGCCTCCGATAAAATAATTTACCTTCCAATTAAAGTACACATTAATAGATACCTTTTTATAAAGGTGATCAATGAGCCTTTTTTTTAGTAAGGGAATTTTATTTTATTACGTTTGAATTCTGTTAAAAGTATACTTAATAAATTAACGCATTTACATTTTAAAAATGGAGTTAAAAATAAGGATAATGGATCAAATTGTATTTAAAAATATCAATACTGGTTAACTAGAAATAGAACAGCATTTTTTTCTCATGAATTTGAAAACAAGTTAACTTTAAATAAAAATAAGGGCCATAGTAGAAAGGGGATTACTCGTTCATTAAAAAAAAAAAATTTCCTCGCATCTCACTACCCGTCCGGGTTAAACACATAACATGTACTAATTACTGTGATGTACTTAAGATGAGAGGCTGAATTTAGAGGAAATACATCTGCATTTGCGTGGAAAGTAACGGGAAAACATTCCTGAAACAGAACCCCCAGTACTCACGGCCAGAATTCAAGCCCTGATATACCCGTCTTTGACAGTCCAGCATATTGAGATAGAGACGTCCAAAGCCACATGTAGAGCAAAGTTGTGAATTATAGAACACATTAGATGAATAGAGAACAAGTTTATAATCTCCGTTAGAAATTTATTCAGAACTATTATTAGAGAAATCCGCGTGTCTTTAACGATTGCTTTAAACATAGTCTGAGATTTGATTATAAAGGACCTCGGACCACTGACACTCCTCCTGTGTTCCAACTCTACGTCTCTCACAGAGATTTGAACTCATACCCTCCCGGCGGTGGGGGGAAGGAGGGCCGTTTCCGGCCAACCCACGTATCCCGAGCTATTACCGATGATTGAGCAGTGTGTTGCGACTGTACGGCCCATTGCGTGACCTCACGCCGTTGCGTAGGGAGGGGTGGATCACGCACGCACTCCGTGAAATATGAGACCAATCTGGGGTTGTAGCTGTTTCCTGGGAGCCACAAAGTCCCATTATGAGAACAGTTCTGTTTTACAAGCGCAGAGCTATTCACTATCACGGGCAGGCTCTGAAGGCCGCGTCAAACCTCGCAGAGCTGTTTGGGTTCAAAGTTAATCTTTATAAAAGAACTTTTAAAATAAACCAATAAAAATGTGGTTTATAATCTGGGGGTCTTGGAATTTCTCGGGTGGGATCGCAATATTTGTTGATGTTAAGGCTTTATGTTAACTATTTAAAGCTATTATAATTATTATAAGAAGGTGTAAAAGTTAAACAAAATTGTAAACGGTTAAAATTATAAAAACTGTCAAGTTACGGCTTATCTTCCTTCTGGTTACTCAACTCTGACAGTTGCATGCAGACCTAGTTTACTGTAGCAGTCAGGTTCCCTCTGGTTACTCAACTCCGACAGTTGTATGCAGACTTAGTTTACTGTAGCAGTCAGGTTCCCTCTGGTTACTCAACTCCGACAGTTGCATGCAGACTTAGTTTACTGTAGCAGTCTCGTGTTCAGGCGAATGGCACTATTAGCACTACTTCCAAAACACCCACAGGGGTCGTTGATTTTCTTTTGCTAAGTCTTGGTCGCATTCGTATGATCATTGTATAAGACATTTATAATAATTAAATCAAGAATCGGGGGGTAAGTGTCAGGCTTGTTTGGTTTGTCTGTCAGTGATGAGGCCGGGATTCGAATTCTGGTCTGGTGTACTGGGGGGATTTTTCTTTGATGGTTTCTCCCTCTCCTTTCATGCAAACAAAGGCACATATTTTCTAAAGACTACCTACCCCTCAAGTGTAGTTAAATTTTGATATAACCTGGATGGATGATAGGATTAATCGACAGTACTAATTTTAAAACTAAGGTTTCAATCCTTGTAAATAATAACTAGGGTTAGTGATTGTCCCAAAGTACAAGAATTGGGTTCAAGACCGGCAAAAGGGCGGAAACCAGTGCAATAAAACTTTATTTTTAAATATACAAGTTTGTTTGTTTGTCTCTGCGTCTTAATTTCAGCATAGCTTATAAAAATGAGAAAGTGTGGACAATCTATCAGTTTACGTGGGTCAGCCGCTTGAAGCGCTCGAGTCGAATTGACCGGCTGGCAACTGAACAATACGATAAGGTAGAATACTGTAACGCAGTTAAGTAGATAGTCTACACTAAATAACTTTGTTATTATTAGGCTAAACGTATGTTAACCACGCAAAATACTAAAATTATTACTCTAAACAAACAATTTTTATTATTATTAATACCATATTTGAAAGAATTATTTCTTTAATCTATCGTAATACGGGAAATTTTACGTCTAAATTTTACTTGTAATTTATAGTAATACTAATACTAATTAATAATAGTAATAATAATTAATAATAATAATAATAATAATAATAATAGCAGGCTTATAATAATATTGACAGTCATGGATTCAAGTATTATCTTATAAATTTATTATTATTTTTATAGCTATTATGGTATTTAAATTAATTAATTAATTTACCTGTTGAACTCAAGTGTTTTTTGTTGTATTCTTATATCAGCTGCGTTCCAGCTTAGGTGTAATGCTATAAGAGTTTCTATTTTTTCAATAACATAATTAAATAAACTACATATTATATTAAATTTTACCCTTTTGTTTCATAAAATACTTTATATTTTACTTTACATTATATTATACTGTGTTACATTTTTAATTCTTTTTCATAGCTAATATAAATTAAATTGAGGCTTGTACAGGTTTGCTCAGGTTTATTATTTAATGTTATTAGGAATCACTTTGTAAAATTTCAAGAAATCTCAGTTACAAAACAATCAATTTCCATAAACACGTTATAATAATTACAAATATGTTAGATTATAATTTTTTTAAATTGATATTTAAAATTACGTATGATTGTTGTGCTAAGCATTGGCAGCCTTTGACAACTTCCGGGATGATTTATCATGTTTTGCAACACTTAACTCCTTCCTCACTTCTTTTGCGGCTGGCGTACTCAATTTTGGAACATCAGATGTTAGGTTTTTTTTTAGGCTTACTTTGTTTTATATCTTTACTAAAATACTTTGGTAGGTTAGGAAAAATATTTGAAATAGAAATGGGTTTCAAACGCCAATTTGTTTGAGGACGTTCAACCTTTTCTCTATTGATTAAGAAATTCTCACATTTTACAAAAAAAAAAAATCTTCAGAAAAATTTAAGTCACAAACCCGAAATTTCAAATGTAACTGTTCGTCTCTTCTTGGAATTGCCCGTTCCCACTTTGCAAACTCAATCTGTCTTGAGGAGGTTGAAAATAATGTCTTCTGCCGCTCGAAGATTTGTCATAGCCTGATTTGCATCCGTTAGGTAACACGTCGGCACGAATCAAGCATATAGGCCTACTACGTAGCTACTAAAAGAATATAAAAATAAATTACTTACATAGACTAAATACTTAATTACTAAAATAATAACTAAAATAACAATCTTGAATTCAAAAACAGAGATTTCAAACACAAAACGCAACGAATGAATATGTAACGAACAAAATAATTCATTACTATCACTTATATACGATATGCCAGTACTGAAAGAATACAATACCCGGCCAACTCGATTACAGCGCTCAAGTTTCTCGAATCCACCGAAGCGCCGTTATTGGCATTGCATGTAACGACAAGTTTCCACACTTTCTCGTTTCTATACGCTATGCTTTCAGTCCTGGATGTACGCATTTAATTACACTTATCGATTAGAAATGAGTATAGCAGAATTTAGAAGAAATGTACCTTCATTTTTGGGAAGGAAGTGATATATCATCTGCAAAATAAAAACACCCTGAGTACGCCGGGACGAGATTCGAACCCTGACCTTCCATCACCTTCAAACCAGACTGGACGAGCCAAAATTGATGAACAAACAGGAAAATGGAGAAAGTTACATTATGAAGAACCTAATGGCTGGTACGCATCCCCAATCAATATTCATGATAATCTAGGCGCGCAGGCTGAGGTGGTGGGGTTATGTGAGGCGTATGGGTGAGGACAGGCGTGTACACAACATTTTAGTTGGGAAACCTGAAGATGTAAGACCGCTTGCTAGGCCAAGCCGTCGATTGAAGGAAAATTTTAAGATGTGTCAGGTTAGGGATTGGATGAAGGTGTCACAGGATAAGACTGAATGAAGAGCTTACGTTCTGGTGGACATGAACTTTCGAGTTTCTTAGGACTAGAGAGTTAGTTATTTGATTATAAATAGTAACTTATCTGAAAAAAATATTAGAAATGTCAGGATGGCACTGAAACCATCGCCAAAACATAACAATTATCTAGTGAAAACTTTCCTAAATAATTATCCCAGCGTTTATTAGGCTATGGGAAGTTAAGATTCATGACCACTTCATGTTGTTTTGTTTTGTTCGGGACTAGGAATGTTTTGTCACTAGGGTTGGGTAGGGAAGGGGATTGATACCCGTGTTTGAGGGAGGAGTAATAATAATAATAATATTTAGCACCACGTCTTACTACCCGTTCGGGTTATACGCCTAGGTACTAATTGCGCTAATTGATTAGGAATTGGGAGGGTTGAATTTGAGAGGGAGTGAACCCGCATTTGCGTGGAGGGAGAGTGGAAAACCATTTAGGAAAAACCCCTCCCAAATCACCCGACCGAGATTCGAACCTCGATCTCCCCGTCCTCGGCGGTCGAGCTCGAGCTAGCGCTTTAGCCAACTACGCCACCGAGGCGGGTGAGGGAGAGGAGAACGGTGGGAAAATATCATGGCTATGTGAGAAAGAGAGTATGTGAATACTTCATTAGGATTCCTATAACGCTCTAATATAATTATATCTGTATACTAAGTGTTCGTGGGGAGCCTAATAAAGTTAACAATTAGAACTTATTCATAAACGGGACTATTAATAGCGTCAAACCTAAAAACTTGCAGAGTCAGCCTTTAACGGATTATCTAGAACCTAAAAACATAAGTCGATAACTTAGTAATTCTGAAAGTTACTAATAAACGGGGCCCAGATGTTGATGACATTGCATCTTTTTTTGTCAAGTCGATCGCAATAGTAACTTGTATGTAAACACAGTTTATGACACCTTGACTATGACTTTTATTGTGAAAATGTTTGCATATTTGAAGGATTTTTACAGATCATACCATTTTGTAGCATTTTTGAGGCTTTTTTCCCCCCTTGTTTTCAGTCTTATCTTGTATTTTCCGTAATTTTTAGAATAGCTACATAAAAATCATAACTTAAAAGGGGTAATTTTTAATGCACAAATTCATTCTTTTAATTTACTTGGAGCATTTCTTTTATCGTGTGACTACTGTATGAGTATGTCCACACTTGAAACAAGGGCAGAGTAAGACAATGAAGAGGACATATCGCCAGGTGACATCCATTCTTCAAGTATGCTCCAATAACATCCAGAGATGTAGAGCGCGGCTTGTTCAGGCACTACCTCTTGGCCAATAATCGCTGATCAATCGCTGACCTCCTTTGTTCCTTGCAATGCAGAGTTAGGTAAATCTACTAGGCAACTCTCTCTCTCTCTCATGCACACAAATGTTCTGAATTTTTTATTTTTTATTAGGTAAATTGGCTATACAATTAATTATTATTTATTTCTTCCTTTGCAAGATTCCCCAGCCATTGCCATGAACTGACAAGAAAAACAAAAGGATTTTAAATTCATTACGACATTTTTTAAGAACATCTTTTGTATTTTTGAGGATATTAAATTATAATTTTTAAGTGCAGCTTTTGTTGTTGTTTTTAAGAGCATTTATTTATTTTTGAGAGCACTAACACATAATTTTTAAGTGTATTTTTTAGGTTTTTAATAGCAGCAATTTCCGGGCCCTGCTAATAAGTTATTAATAATTTGGACCTAATCACTTTGCTTAAGAAACGCTTCGGAGGTCAAATGATTCAAGGCGTAACTCTCGCAAATAGACTAGACTCGAGATGATGGGGAGATCGGGGTTAAAATCCCGGTCGAGTGTACTGGGGGTGGTTTTATTACTAAATGATTTTCCAATCTCCCTCCACACAAATGCACTCTTAGATAACATGTCTTATTACCCAACCAGATTATCTGACTATTTATAACAATAATGTTAAGGATGAGGCAGGTATAATTAGAGGAAGTGTACCCTCATTTATATGGTGGGAGAACGGCAAACTATTAAGGAAACACCACCTTAGCACACCCGAAAGGGATTCAAACCCCAGCTCTTTCCTTCATCGACAAACTAGATTAGACAAGCCTGACTATTTGTCTTCGTGCCTACTGATAAGCTTCTTGCCTATAATGATTATAAACACTATACATTTGTAGCGCTAGTCACACAACTGCATGCATCCTATATGCGGAACAAACAAACATTTGTTCAAATAGGATTCCTAATCCTAAACAAATTGTGACTAAAGTTGTCCTCAGCTCGGCGTGTTCCAGAAGAAGGGTCGTGGGATTAATGCCGGTGACAGGCACGGTGTTTCCTCCGGCAGCGAGCTGACAAATGAGCTCCCTCGTGGGGAACAGTTCCTCCAATACTTCACAGAGCTCGTTGATATCGACCAGGGTTCTACATTCACTACTATTTATTATTCAAACTGTCAATGCTCCCCCAGGAACATACACAGCCTGCTAGAATGGACAAAGGCGACAGGTGGGTTACATTCTAAGTGCTCTACGGTACAGTACTATACGGAAATAGCCACACAGTACTGTACATATACAGCCACATAGTAGGCCAACGTACTGTTCATATTGTCTCATGAAAGTCTATTCAGTAGCCCATTAGGGTGATTGCTTAAATTCACTGTATTTAAAAGGTGCGCTTTGATAAAATGAGCCTAATTTCCATTTTAAATTGTTTTCACACTTGTCAAATGAGGATTGCAGTAAAACACACCGGAATATGTTCCCCAGTTCAAGGATCTGTGTCTAATATCCCCGGTTACTCTTGTATTTAATAATATCTATCTAATATCCCCAGGTTATCTTCTAATACCCCCGGATAATCTTGTGTCTAATACCCTCGGATAATCTTTTGTCTACTATTCCCAGATAATCTTTTATCTAATATCCCCGGATACTCTTTTGTTTACTATCCCCAGGTAATCTTGTATCTAATATTACCAGTTAATGTTGTGTCTAATACCCTCGGATAATCTTTTGTCTTCTATCCCCAGGTAATCTCGTATCTAATATCCCCGGATACTCTTTTGTTTACTATCCCCAGGTAATCTTGTATCTAATATACCCAGATAATCTTGTGTCTAATACCCTCGGATAATCTTTTGTCTTCTATCCCCAGGTAATCTCGTATCTAATATCCCCGGATAATCTTTTTTCTTCTATCCCCAGGTAGTCTTTTATCTAATATACCCGGATACTCTTTTGTTTACTATCCCCAGGTAATCTGGTATCTAATATTACCAGGTAATCTTGTGTCTAATACCCTCGGATAATCTTTTGTCTACCATCCCCAGGTAATATTTTATCTAATATACCCGGTTAATATTGTATATAATATCCCGGTTGATCAGTCTCTAGGGCTTTTAACCTTTTGTCGTATTATACTGCCGTCTCTCTGACGACCGCACCATTGGTTGCTTTGCACCAGGTTCTAGGTTTATAATGAATCCCTAATGAATGTGTTGGACTGTACCAGTGAGCACGTGGTTAAAGATGCCAGTTTAGTCTTGTCTTGTTTTAAATAATGGAGAAGTAAGAGTTCAAATTCCAGACCAGTTTACTGAGATCTTACCACGCTTCCTCCATGCAAATTCCTGTATATTTACTCTAAAATACTACCTTTATTTTCTTTATACAATTAATGTAAATACTTAGAGCACAAAAAGAGTTTTTTTTTGCCCTGGTTGGTTGTCGAAGTGATTGGGATAAAATTGCCGAATCGAGGGATTCAGTCACGGGACAGCATTACTAGCGCTTCTGTGGAATTCACTCGAACTAAATCGAACCCTCGCACTTTGTACGTAGAACAAAGGAACGCGGTAATTGAATATGACATTAATGAAAGCTTTTGAAGTTTAATTAATAAACTATTCCCACAGATATGGCGGAGTGTGTAATGCCCCCCATCCCATCTCTTTCCCACCAAGTTTTTATCTATGGAAATTAAACAATAACATTTCTATGACAAAGAATCAAAGATTCCCCCTTTTTAATTTAATCGAGCGAGATTAAAATGGATAAATAAGCGCTAGAGTACGTAGGTTGACAACTGAGCTTAGTAAAGATTAATTTAATTCAATTGAGTGTTTTTTAAATTAACTAATAAAAAGCATAATGTAATGGTAACAATCATCAAAAAAATTGAGAAGTTATATCATTTAAATTTAGTTTAGTTACGGAATTTGATGAAACAAAACATGTTACAGATTCCCTCAAAATATATATACATTTAAAATAAAAACCTAAGTTTAACTTTCATTAAGTCCAACAAAATAGCTCACTATATATTCTAAACTAAGGGTCCCGGGTTAAATTCCCGGCATGACTATTTTTTTCATTGCTTGGATTGGGGAATCACCTTTAAAAATGATAAATTAACTTCCGGGGTAATGGATATTGTGTTTTACCCTTTGAATTAAGTTATTTTGTAATTAAAAGGCTGATACAATCAATGGGTTCAGAAAATGCACATTAAATACTACAAATAAAATATTAATAATTATTCACTAAAAAAGTGTTTCACCTCATCTTACTACCCGTCCGGTCCATCCACATTCAATGTCCCTACTGTGGTAGAGATGAGGAAGGTATCATTTAGAGAAAATACACATGAATTTACTTGAAGAAAAATTGGGAAAGCATGGAGGTAAAATCACATCATTATCATATACAGCTGGGACTCAAACTCCCACATCCTTGTCAATGACAAATCAAACTATACCCCATCTACTGTAGGAATGGTGGGCAATGACAGCTAGCAAAGTTACCAGATTTAAACTTATGTATCCATTCACCAAACCATTATGATCTCTAATACCACTATGTTATTATTATTTAGCACCGCGTCTTACTACCCGTTCGGGTTATACGCTTAAGTACTAATTACGCTAATAGATTAGGAAATGGGAGGGTTGAATTTAGAGGAAGTGAACCCGCATTTGCGTGGAGGTAGAGTGGAAAACCATTTAGGACCCCCCCCCTAGTTCACCCGACCGAGATTCGAACCTCGATCTCCCCGTCCTTGGCGGTCGAGCTCAACACGACTAGTGCGTTAGCCAACTACGCCGCCGAGGCGGGTACCACTATGTTGAATTGCTTTCTCTCTTGGCAATCAAAACTTTTTCAACAAACAGTTTGTTTTTAATTATGCTTTTCTTTTAAGTGTCGTTACATCTTTTGCTCTCTGTCAATTACCACCACTCCTATGGCAAATGGACTTTAGATGTACAATTTTAAAAATAAACTCCATGATGAAAAATATGAGTTATGAAGCATACTATTATTAAGAAGAATGTTCTAGAGCTCTAATATTTATTACTAGCAGAAGTACCCTGCGTTACCCGGGGTAACGATGCAATTAATTGAGTCATTAACCCAGGAAACGCTTTTCTTTGCTTCAAACAGACAGGAAAAAACTCTTAATTTTAGTTCTTCTTATCCGGTTTTTAGTTAATTTAAAAAATCTAATAAAAAATTAAAATTTCAGCTTACAGGTGCATATGTTCAAGATAGGATCTACTGATTTTAAAATTTCAGCCCTCTGCGTGCTGTAGATATCGCACAATGCTCATGACAGACAAACTATTCATTTTATATATTTAGATTGTTACATTTTAATTATTTAGGAACTGAATACAATGCACAACGATAATCTTGTACGAATGGTGTCGTAACATGTTTCTACTTTTATTAAAACAGTAGAAAGGAGAAAACAAAGATTTTTTTAAATCAATAATATGTTGAAAAGATTGAACTTCAATTATTATTGTTCCAATTTTAAATAATTGTAAACACTTTTTATCAAACAGTCCTTAAACTGAATTGTAAAAATTACTTTTGCCGTCAATACTGGTCTTTTTACATTACTGTGTAACAGGTAGTATCCACTTACCTTATCATAAATCATATATTACAGTTAACGCCGTGAGGTTGTTGTCGATACTATTCATCGTACTTAACTGTGTTGCAGGTAGTATCCACATCCCATATAATAGATCATGTATACAGTTAACGCCGTGAGGTAGCAGTCAATACTTTTCTTCCTACATAACTGTGCTACATGTAGTATCCAGTTCCCTTAATAATAATTCATATAATAAAACAGTTTACGCCGTGATGTAGAAGTCAATACTGTTTATCCTACATTTCTGTGTTGCAAGTAGTATCCAAAGAACATTTATAAGCGCCATTGACTGACTACACAAGGTGCCGCTATTGTCTTTGGGAGAATAATCAAGTTGGTTTTCTCTCCTGGGCCTCAAAGAATATGTCTTGAGCATCACAAGTTAGTTACTAGGATAAGTTTCTTTGTTTTGGATTTCCACCGTCCCTCGACACTGAAAAGGATTTCCGGAAGCTTGGTTTTCATCCGGAGGATTTGAATGCTTCATAGTAGTCGAGTCCGGGGATAGGAACGGATGAAGGAAATGAGCTTTTGAATTATTGCCCGTTTTGAGCTTTTTGTAACCACCCTTTCCCTGGGAATTTGCAGTTCAAAGCATCTTCTTTTGAATAACTAACACATTTTGAGGTAAAAGCAGATTTATTTGTTACTACACGGAGTATAATATCTCAAGTTTTTAGTGTAATCTTTGAATTTTTGTGAATGGTTCCTGCCCAAAAATACGTATAAATAGTTGTGTGCGCGAGTTTTAAGAATTAATTAAATCAACCAACACACAAAATCACAAAGACCAACAAACAGACATACATACATACATACATTTCTTATTACAATTTAAGGTAAATTTATCCAAAGCCAAACTATAAACTTATTTAAAAATAGTTGTTAGCGATTTTAAATACCTGTTGAATGTAGATTAGTTTTATAATAAAAGAAAAGTAAGACGTGATTAATAATTCAATTACTAATATTATTAATCAATTTTAATTTTATCATTGTTTTCATACTATAAATACCTCTTGTTAATAAATAATTCGGATAGATTTAAACTATATAATTCCCATCTAAATGGGTAGAAGTTTATTTTTCATCTCTAAACGTGATGTAAACCTAATATTTCAGATTGTTTTATGACGTGTCCCGCAACCAACCTTTACGACCGATATTTGTTGTTTTTAAAAATCTATTCACAAAGAGATGCTAATTTTTTTTGGTCTCCGCCCTCTTCATTGTGCTTCCATATTACATCTCCCTTATACCTCATTTGCCGTCTTTCAGATTCTCACTCCCTCCTCACCTCGTTTCTAGGGTTAGCTCTCACCCAACATTGACTTTACTTAAAAAAATAAGGACGGGGAGATAAAAAAAAAAGTGAGATTTTACCAAGGTAATTATTCTGGAGTGAGCACTCACCTGAATATATTAGCTGTAGAAACTTGAACATTTAGTTGACAGGTTACACTTAGCTGAATAATGGGACAGCTGCCACAAGAACCATCAAATGGGACTTCCTTCTTTACAATCAACGATAAATAACTAGACATTAATTTATTTGTCATATTTTAAAACAAAACAGTTTTAGGTGAGCTCAACGTGACCCTTAGCGAGGGTCCCATGACGAAAGTTTTGTTTAACATTCTCTATCCAGGGGAAATATGGTTCAGTTCATTAAAAACTGCATCGATGGCTACGTAAGATGAATGTCAATATCGTATAGTCTGGTTTGATGGTGACGTGGAGATCGAGGCTCAGATCCCGCCGAGATGATCTGAGGATATTATTTTATAGATGCTTCCTTCACTCTTTTTTAACGAAAATATGGGTTCATTTCTTATTAAATGCTCCCTAATTCATTACTATAGTTGTGGAGATAGCCCGCTTGGAAATTAAAAACGTAGAGATTAAAAATATTCCCGAATATATTAATTTCTCTATTCCCGCACAATCTTCTAATTTGTATTTTTAATTGTTTTTTTTTGCCACTATGTCCTACCACTTATCCGAGATAAACGCATTTCTATTGTTAGTAAATTATCCTGTTTATGTCTCTGCTTTGAATTATTTTTGGTTAAGCAGTTTATGTTTATAATTTAAAATAGCAGATTCTATGAAGAAACTATGTTGTTGGCTGATAATAACAAAGTTTTATTGTAAGAGATTTTTACAATAAAAACAGTTTATTTGATAAAAAATGAAATTAATATAAAGATAAGACCTTAATGTGTAATTTTAAAAACTAAATATTAATAGGATCTGCTCTTGGGTTGTTACCAGGGCTAGCAAGGCTTGACTGTACTAGTAAATGTTCTCTCACCACTACCAACTCTTGGGTTGCTACCAGGGATAGCAAGGCTTGATCAGACTGTACTAGTAAATGTTCTCTCACCACTACCAACTCTTGGGTTGCTACCAGGGCTAACAAGGCTTGATCGGACTGTACTAGTAAATGTTCTCTCACCACTACCAACTCTTGAGTTGCTACCAGGGCTAACAAAGCTTGATCGGACTGTACTAGTAAATGTTCTCTCACCACTACCAACTCTTGGGTTGCTACCAGGGCTAACAAGGGTTGATCGGACTGTACTAGTAAACTGTTTCCTCTCATTCAAGATCAGACTTGGTCCTTAAAGACCATGCATGCACATTCTCTCACTATATTCTTGAGCGTGTGGTTGGTCAACTAGGTATGAAGTGGAATGTAGCCATTTATTAATACAGTGCCATCAAGCGCATTCAACTCACATCCACCCCTGTTAATTAATTATGCTATTGTTATCAACCACATAGTTTAAAATCCAAATAACATTTATTTATCATAGGCTAGGGTTAAACGAATCAATGGCCAAATTTCAGCTATGTCAGTATTTATATTTGTGGTTGTTGACATGTAATTATAATAAAATCTTTCAGTACAACTGTAACATATTTACAAAGAGAAAATTATAAATAAACACCTTTTAAATTATCCCTCTCATGTAAAATTTAAGCTAAAATGTCCTAAAATTAATTTATCACTATTCATAATATGATGTTTTTATTAGGATGAAAAATGAATTTCAATTATTATTGTTTTCATTGATTGTTTGTGATTGCTACTGAAGCTAGAAACGCTCACAAAGAATATTTCTTTACACCGCATTTCCCTAATCGTTTGGGTTATACTTAAGCAGGGTCAGTAGTGATTGGCGGATATGGACAGTACAACATGATTACTATTTGCAAAAAATCAGTTCTTCCAATATATTTGATAAAAACAACACTAAAGCTATAGAGGGGATAATGTGGCAACGCTGTGCCTGAAACTTACATCAAACGTCTATGTTGTTTCAGATTAGGTGCTCGAAGGTTGTCCCCGCATGGCTATGCATTGCCCCATGTGGGGTATGGATTCGGTGTGCACGGGGCGAAGCATGTCAACGTCAACTGTCGTTAACAGCTGCATGGGTTCGTGCCACACTGTCCACGGGCGACTGCGGTGGGTCGTCAGGTGGGTACACCAGAGCTTTGAGGTGGACCCCCAAGAAATAATCTAGTGACGTGAGGTTCGGCGGCCATTGCCATATCCCAGTACTCTTCGTGTGTGTATTTTATTGCTGCCTACACAATACTGACCTCGCATTTATGTCTACGTCTAATCACTGGTGACCATGAAATTTTAGTTAAAGTGTTGCCACATCACTTGTATTTAACTTTAATTTAATTTTTCTCAAAAGGTAAGGGGAGAACGGCCTTTTTTTTTTGCAAAGAGTATTATCGACTTGTATTTATACACCCGATCATGTGGTACTGTCCGTATCCATGAATTTATACTCATTATGTATATACAGACATATATACATATATCATTATCATTATTATTATTATTATTTCATTACCTTAGCAGACTCTCTCAGGTTGGAAAATGTTCAAAGGAAATTTGTCGCTGCCTACTTTGATAAATTCTTTACTAAACAGATTTATTATGGCTATGACAGGATTCGAAACCTTTTAGGGTTCCAAACTCTCTACTCGCGTTGACTTTATTGTGATGCCATTTTTGTTTTTAACATATTAAATGGCAACATTTCTTGTAAATTTGCCCTTGACAATGTATGTATACATGTTCCTTCTCGGGCCTCGCGTACTCCAAAATTATTTTCTCTCGACAACTCTTACAAAGTGAGCCCTTTAGGCCATTGTATCCGCAGCGCTAATTCCAGATTTCTCGAATTCAACTATTCATAAAAGAAAAGCTAAGGTCAGAAAGTAATTTAAGGAACTCCTTCATCACTAATTTACCCTGTAGAGGCTTTGCCTCGAATATTTAAATTTATTTTATTCTGATTTATTTTTTGCTTACTGTTTTCCTTTATAAATATTTATGCTTTTACTACTCTTTAGTGAATTATTCATTATTTTTAACATCAATCATTAATAATGTTTAATAATTACTCATCAATATGTTTAATTGTTTATCTATTTGTTAAATTATTTTATTATATGTGCTTGTAAGGTACTTGTGTACTTTTAAGTGCTGGCCTGTCATAGTTCTTGCGACTGTTGGCCAGCACTATAATAAATAAAATTGAAATTGTTATTTAGCGCCGCGTCTTACTACCCGTTCGGGCTATACGCTTAAGTACTAATCACGCTAATGGATTAGGAATTTGGAAGGTTGAATTTATATGAAGTGAACCCGCATTTGCGTGGAGGAAGAGTGGAAAACTATTTAGGAAAAACAAGCCCCAGTTCAGCCAACCGAGATTAGAACCTCGATCTCCCCGTCCTAGGCAGACTAGCTCAACACGAAACTAGCGCTTTAGCCAATTACGCCACAGAGGTGGGTTGTACATGTACTGTTCCAAGGAATCACTCTCGCAATATACTGGACTGTTGATGATGGGATCGGGATTCGAACTCTGGTCAGGTATACAGCAGGTGGCTTCTTATAATTGATATTACTCTCTCTCTTCCCCTCCACACAAATGCGGGTACACTTCCTCTAAATTTAACCTTTATATTCCCTAAGGCGTTAGCGTAACTAATACACATGCGTGTGACACGAATGGGCAGTAAGACGCAGTGCTACAAAATTAATAGATATCCGCTCAGGATCTAAACGCCGGCCTTATCGTCGACGGCGAATCAGACTATGCGACCTTGACAGTGCTGCTTTGTAACAAAAGGTTTTTCCTCGATTCAGAGAACGGTAACATAAACCGTAAAATTATGTTGTAAAGCCCACGTTGGTGGATTTAATCATAAAAAAAGGATCGAGATTTCAAGCGTGGATGACTTCACTTAGCGAAATGAAACGCTAACTTTTTTTGTGTGCCCAAATGCAATAAAACAGCGACACCACTGGAGGTGTGAAATAATGCCAGGCGTCATTTATATTTCTCCCGAAGTTCCATTTTGCTGCTCTGCATACATAATCACGAGGTTTCAAATATCCCCAAGAGAAACATTAAAAAGTACGATTTTATAGTTATTTTATATTAACTTGTTAAATTACGAAATATATACAAGTTATATTCGCTCTTGAAATGTTTTCTGTATAAAATATTCCGTGTGGATAAAAGTTATTGTTTTAACAAAATAAGTGTATGAAGAGCCAGGTTGTAAACTCGAGGAATGTTTTGGAGATGATCCTTGGTTTGATGGGACTGAAATAAATACTCTTTAATGAGCTTATTCCACTATCCAGAAAAAATATTTCTTACACAATGGTTTGGAATTTGTGTTTATATTAAATTAGAATACTTAGCCAACTGTTGAGTGGCGTGTCGTGCTGACAGGCTAAGCATGGCTTTAGTTAAATTCATTTTAATTTGTAGTAAGAAGAAGTAGGAATGAATATTATAAGGAACGTACTTGGTAGAACGACAATTGGTTGATTGATTGATACACTTCTAAGTCAATTAATAATACAAGTTATGAAAAAAAGAGATGGTTTAATAAAAGGGAGATTGTTAAAACATGTTAAGTACTAAACCATCTCTTTTTTTCATAACTTGTATTGTTAATTGACTTAAAAGTGTATCAATCAATCAACCAATTGTCGTTCTACCAAATACGTTCCTTACAATATTCATTAAGCATGGCTTGCTAAAACTATGGGCAATGTCGTGTCATGTCGTGTTGCCAGGGTAGGCAGAGCTTTTTAACACGATATCTGTGAAATGTTCTCCCCCATTCTGTCCCCATTTGACCAATGATACATAGACTCTGTTCTACATACCTCACATGGGAATGTTGATACCTGACCAATGAGTGTTCTACTGGATGATATGTTCTCACCCATTCTGTACCCATTTGAGTAATCATACATAGATTGCCCTACATACCTCACATGGGAATGTTGATACCTTACCAATAAGTGTTCTACTGGGTGATATGTTCTCACCCATTCTGTCCCCATTTGACCAATCATACATAGACTGCTCTACATACCTCACATGGGAATGTTGATACCTGAACAATGAATGTTCTACTGAGTGATATGTTTTCACCCACTCTATCCCCATTTGACCAATCATATATAGACTCTGCTCTACGTACCTCACATGGGAATTCTGATACCTTATCAATGAATGTTCTACTGAATGATTTGTTTTTACCCACTCTATCCCCATTTGACTAATCATACATTAACTGTTCTACATACCTCACATAGGAATGTTGATACCTGACCAATGAATGTTCTACTGAGTGATATGTTTTCACCTACTCTATCCCCATTTGACCAATCATACATAGACTGCTCTACATACCTCACATGGGAATGTTGATACCTGACCAATGAATGTTCTACTGAGTGATATGTTCTCTCCCACTCTATCCCCATTTGACCAATCATACATAGACTCTGCTCTACGTACCTCACATGGGAATGTTGATACCTGACCAATGAGTGCTCTACTGGATGATGAGAAAGTTTTACCAATAGAGTTTAAACTAACTCTTTCAACCCTGGCGACAGTACACACTACTGTTGCTTACATTGATAACTCTGAAGAGGGGTAAGATGAATTTGGACAAGATTCAACCCCACTTAGAGAAAATAGAAATTTATAATATAAACACTCTTTAATCGAAGGGCTTGAGGTATGGGGCTACAAATTTATTACAGTAATGGGATAGAGAAGAGGAAGGTAGCATTTGGAGGGAAAGTGCCCAATTTATTGAAGAGTGGGAAACTATTTAGGAAAACACACCTTTATTACAACTGGCTGGGATTAAAACCCCGACCTTCGTGTCACCAGCAAATCCAACTATTCAAGTTTGACATTTAGTATACGTGTGGATACCGTGGGGGTGGTATCAATAATTTCTCAGAGAGTGTAGGAACTGATTGTGTAAACATCCTCCTACCTTGGATCTTCCTTCCACGTGGCGGCCACTGTTTAGCTGGATCCAGGCGTCCCAGCGGTGTCTGTAAAGGGTCAAATGGTTCCACTGGTTCAATAGAACCGTCTCCTCGGAGCGAACAACGCCCACACCTGAACCACAGTCGAACCTGCAACAACACAATCACGGTTGAGTTGTGTCTTGGCGGTGTCTGTACAGCCGTGTCTTGATGGTGTCTGTACAGCTGTGTGTTGGTGGTGCCTGTACAGTTGTGTCTTGGTGGTGTCTGTACAGTTGTGTCTTGGTGGTGTCTGTACAGTTGTGTCTTGGTGGTGTCTGTACAGTTGTGTCTTGGTGGTGTCTGTACAGTTGTGTCTTGGTGGTGTCTGTACAGTTGTGTCTTGGTGGTGTCTGTACAGTTGTGTCTTGGTGGTGTCTGTACAGTTGTGTCTTGGTGGTGTCTGTACAGTTGTGTCTTGGTGGTGTCTGTACAGTTGTGTCTTGGTGGTGTCTGTACAGTTGTGTCTTGGTGGTGTCTGTACAGTTGTGTCTTGGTGGTGTCTGTACAGTTGTGTCTTGGTGGTGTCTGTACAGTTGTGTCTTGGTGGTGTCTGTACAGTTGTGTCTTGGTGGTGTCTGTACAGTTGTGTCTTGGTGGTGTCTGTACAGTTGTGTCTTGGTGGTGTCTGTACAGTTGTGTCTTGGTGGTGTCTGTACAGTTGTGTCTTGGTGGTGTCTGTACAGTTGTGTCTTGGTGGTGTCTGTACAGTTGTGTCTTGGTGGTGTCTGTACAGTTGTGTCTTGGTGGTGTCTGTACAGTTGTGTCTTGGTGGTGTCTGTACAGTTGTGTCTTGGTGGTGTCTGTACAGTTGTGTCTTGGTGGTGTCTGTACAGTTGTGTCTTGGTGGTGTCTGTACAGTTGTGTCTTGGTGGTGTCTGTACAGTTGTGTCTTGGTGGTGTCTGTACAGTTGTGTCTTGGTGGTGTCTGTACAGTTGTGTCTTGGTGGTGTCTGTACAGTTGTGTCTTGGTGGTGTCTGTACAGTTGTGTCTTGGTGGTGTCTGTACAGTTGTGTCTTGGTGGTGTCTGTACAGTTGTGTCTTGGTGGTGTCTGTACAGTTGTGTCTTGGTGGTGTCTGTACAGTTGTGTCTTGGTGGTGTCTGTACAGTTGTGTGTTGGTGGTGTCTGTACAGTTGTGTCTTGGTGGTGTCTGTACAGTTGTGTCTTGGTGGTGTCTGTACAGTTGTGTCTTGGTGGTGTCTGTACAGTTGTGTCTTGGTGGTGTCTGTACAGTTGTGTCTTGGTGGTGTCTGTACAGTTGTGTCTTGGTGGTGTCTGTACAGTTGTGTCTTGGTGGTGTCTGTACAGTTGTGTCTTGGTGGTGTCTGTACAGTTGTGTCTTGGTGGTGTCTGTACAGTTGTGTCTTGGTGGTGTCTGTACAGTTGTGTCTTGGTGGTGTCTGTACAGTTGTGTCTTGGTGGTGTCTGTACAGTTGTGTCTTGGTGGTGTCTGTACAGTTGTGTCTTGGTGGTGTCTGTACAGTTGTGTCTTGGTGGTGTCTGTACAGTTGTGTCTTGGTGGTGTCTGTACAGTTGTGTCTTGGTGGTGTCTGTACAGTTGTGTCTTGGTGGTGTCTGTACAGTTGTGTCTTGGTGGTGTCTGTACAGTTGTGTCTTGGTGGTGTCTGTACAGTTGTGTCTTGGTGGTGTCTGTACAGTTGTGTCTTGGTGGTGTCTGTACAGTTGTGTCTTGGTGGTGTATGTACAGTTGTGTCTTGGTGGTGTATGTACAGTTGTGTCTTGGTGGTGTATGTACAGTTGTGTCTTGGTGGTGTATGTACAGTTGTGTCTTGGTGGTGTATGTACAGTTTTGTCTTGGTGGTGTCTATACAGGTTAAGATAGTTCCACTGGTTCAAAAGAGATATTCAGAATCAAAGTATCCCGAATTCAAGATCAACTTAACGTACAAGGTGAAAGTTCTCCCCTATACAAGACTTACGTTAAGTTAAATCCAAAAAAATTAAATTATATCACCGAGTCTTACTACCCGTTATGTTTATACGCTTAAGTATAAATTACGCTAATGGGTTAGGAATTAGGAAGGTTGAGGAAGTGAACCAATATTTGTGTGAAGGGAGAGTGGAAAACCATTTCGGAAAAACCACCCTCAGTTCACCCAACCGAGATTCGAACTTCGATCTTCCCGTCATCGGCAGCTTAGCTCAACACGAAACTAGCGCGTTAGCTAACTACGTCACCAAGGCGGTCTTACGTTAAGTTGGTCCCCTCATAGATACGTATAACACGAAAAAGTAGTGGAGGCAGCTTGTAGCCTGTAACTTAGTAATAGTACCATCAATTCCTACCAGAGTTCTCTGTAATAGGTGTAATAGGCCACAATAGGATTACCACGAAGAAACAAACAAGTTATTTCAGATGAAATTCTGGTGTAGGATACTTAGCTACATGATTACGCTTGGAGGGTTACACACTTGGTTGACACACTGACTGGAAGAGATCCAGGATGGATCAGTCGGTAGAGTGGTCGGTGTGTAAATCTGGATACCCAGGGCTTAGATCCCTGTCCAGGTATCATTTTTCTAAATTCAAACAATAACTCCATCAGAATTCCATCTTAAAATAAATATTTATTAGAATATAAGAACGCTGTCCTATTTTAACTTGGTTTATATGTCACGTGTTTAAACAAGTTTATGTTTCGCTAGTGTACGTTTAGTAACTTAAAACATGAACAGATATTTATATATTCTTCTAACTACTTTCCTACTCTATGGTACTAGGAATAGAAAGTTCAGTGCCACACTTACGAAAATACACCACCTATCTTGAACTAGTTCTAACCAGTCCACCTCATTACACCCTATTCCCATTTTGAGCTAGTTCTATCCAGTCCCCCTCATTACACCCTATCCCTATCTTGAGCTTGTTATATCCAGTCCACCTCATTACACCCTATCCTTATCTTGAGCTAGTTATATCCAGTCCACCTCATTACACCCTATCACCATTTTGAGCTAGTTATATCCAGTACACCTCATTACACCATATTCCCATTTTGAGCTAGTTCTATCCAGTCCACCTCATTACACCCCATATCTTTCAGATCTATTATAATGTTATCTTCCCATCTGTATCTAAGTCTTCCCAAAGGTCTTTCCCTAATGGGTTTGCCATTCACTATCTTGAACAAGATTCTAGAATCTCCCATTCACGCTACATAATCTACGGGACTTAATTATCCTAACAATGTCTGGTGATGAGTACAGAGTATGTAACTACTATAGAGAAATACTAGTAATTGTTTGTGATTGACACAACAAACTGTGTTCCTAACTAAATTTCTCCTTTTAAAAAAAAGTGTCTACATTTAGCTTGTACCGGGGTTCTCTGAGATAACTCGGTAACAAGGATAACGACTGGCAATGGGAAGTAAACCGACCCTTTTTTGTTAACTTCCCCCCACCCTCCCTCACACACCTAACCCCTTAAAAGCGTCAGGAAAAACCCTCTATCCATTCCCTCTCCTCGGCCTAGCTCTTGTCAAACTTGCGACAAAACCTTCCCCTGTCAAACTCTTTCTATCCGCCCCCTCCCCCCTTCAACCCCTCACATCCTGCACTTTTTATTTCATTTTTCACTTTCTATCTTAGTTTTTTTAAAAGTTCTTCTGCTCTTTGATGCATTTAATAAAAAAAACGCTTTCTCTTCAAGTAAAACTCTGCTGACAAAGTTAAAAAAAGGAATCTTATAAAAGAATATTTTACTTAAAAAAAAAGTAAAATTTACTACTGTAAGGTGAAAAAAAAAGTTTCAATTATTTTTCTCGTATATTATACTGAACAACTAAAATGTTTGTTTTACTGGAAATATATCCTTTTTTTTACTGAAGTTAGCGGCATTTTAAAAAGCTAGAAGAAGCATTTGAAGGTGCGTATACTTCAACATTAAACATAATATCAAGATTTCTTTCTCGTTAACGTAAAGTACCGGTAAAATAAAGGTAGCCCATAATTTAAATAAAGTTCCACTGCAAGCCATACACTTTATGATCGAGATAGTACTTGGAAACGGCGAAAAACGTGTAAAAAATAATATGTTTACACGTTTAGTAAAAAATAAATAAAAAGTAAATCAATTCCTTACTGTAAATTATAAAACCAATTACATGGTCTCTATATGCTTTGAGTTAGGTAAAACTGGCTCTACTTCAAATTACGACATAATTATTATTGAACTGTTGTTAGAAAAATCTCATTAAATGAATAAAATCAACCATAAATTTTAAGATATATCATATTTTAGAAATCTAATGTAGTTGGCCCCCCAGAATATAATATTTTGTCCACACACACACACACATAAACACGCGCACACACACATATGTATAAATATATATACTTCAAATAATTATTTTTATAGTTTGTAATTATTATTTTTATCACCACGTCTTACTACCCGTTTGGGTTATACGCTGTGAGAGTGACGTCTCAGACCATTCGACCACCGAAGAGGGTTATACCCTTTATTGTTTGAGAATAATATGTTAATGTTTGTTTTGAATAAAGGCTCACCTCTGACAGTGTCTTAGACCGTGGTTCCCCGCCATAGAAAGGGCCACATTCCAACAAGTTGACATTCCCACCACGTCCTCAGGTTTATGAAAGCTGGTGAATAACTGTGAGCCGAAAGAGCCACCCCTTTAATCCCCCCTCCCACCCTCGTAGGGCGACTTCATTTTTTTTTTTTACAAATATAGTAGCGAACAAATTAAGCGCAATTATTGGATTCTCTTGCGTTCCTCGGTTCATGGCAAGAAGATTTCCCCCATCCATAGTTTCTTGATTTTAATATTGTTATTTATATTTGGGGTACCAGAGTTTCCATCACACGACTTACCAACTAAATGGACCTTCCATTATCACAAAAATTCCAAGCAAAGCACCCATAGATCAGGTATTTGGTTCATGAACACCATTTTAAGACTACATCTGATGTCGAACCAAGATGCTCTGGACTTGTATTCAACCTTACTAACATCTATACTACAAGGAAATGCTGTGTGTGCATGTGTGTACGTCATTTAAATACTAAAAACATCTTACTGACATGACCCACATCAGTGAACACGTGGACTAGATTTCAAGTCTGGCTTTCCAGTGAGACGTGGAGGTTGTCATTCGAATCCCAGTCGTGTGATTGTTATTAAATAGTTTCCCATCCTTCCTACACGCAAATACGGTTACATGTTATATAACTTTACCTTTCTCTTCCCGCCTTGGTAATTGCAAACACCCCAGAAAGGTAGTGGAACGCGATTTAAAAAAAAGGTGGTTCACTATCAACGTCTACACGACTCAAAACAGGATCCATAAAATCAACATACAGACCCCCCCCCCCCC